>JABCPU010000042.1:0-279371 GCA_016800925.1 Suillus spraguei | reverse complement strand
TGAATATCAAATGTACCACATACAGAAGGAAATCAGGGCGGCCACCGATTTGCTGGGTCCAAGCCTCGAAAAAAGTGTAAAGGCTGATGGCAATTGGCGATATAATCAAGAATGGTTCAAAACAGGGCTCGGAAAATGTTGGGTCAACTCCCGGATGCATCAATTTATCTCCGGCATGGTTTCAACAGGGCCACGAGGTAGGATGTGATGAGATGGTGATTTCTGGAGTCAAACTCACCAATCCCATAGAATCTGTCAGATCCGGAGGTATCCGCATCATTGAAGGGACCCTCCTCCGAGAATATCCTGAAAGCTATTGCAAGGCCGGCAGCCATCGCATCGGCGGCACTCAGGGTCATGCATCCTCAGCAGTATTTTGCAGGGTTACGAGCCTTGTCACACCTCGGAGATAAGGCAGTGAGCAAGGAACTGCCACAGATGCCAGAGACCCTGCAGTACTGGGCATCCGTGTTTAACAGCCTCTCCATCATTTCCAATCGGGAAACCCCCAATCATCGAGACCATTTATCGATTCCTGAATGCTTCGATATTCTCACCACCGTGGGGAACTATTCTAATGCTCGGATGAGTATGCCAAGCCTTCAGCTGGAATTCAGGTATGATTCCGGCTGTATGATTGCATTTTCGGGAAGAATTGTGAGACATGGTGTTGATGGAGGGGAAGGGGATCGGATTGCTTGGGCATGGTATATGAGGGATTCTGTGCACATTTATGCCGGGGTTCCCTCATGTGGATGGGCTATGGTCGAAGGCCACATACTAAGCACGGTGTGAAAGATCAAAGAAGTTGACAGAGTTGTGACCCATGTTAGTAGCAACACACGAATACCATGTACCAATTAGAGCATCAACAGTTCTGGAACTCAAGTCGGAAGTCGAGTTCCATGAATTGAGTCCCTAACTCTGTGTATCTCGGGACTCGGGACTCGATCCTCGAAATTAGGGACTCAATGATCGATAGTCCGAATTCAGGCTTCACGCTCGGGACTCAGGAAAGTGTGAGGCAACAGACTTTGATCCACACATTGTGACTGCCGAACACCGAACACCGGCAGCCGGCACTCGGGACTCAGGACTGACACCAATGTGAAAAATATGAATTCACATATAGTGAGTGCCAAATCCCAAACTCAGGCAGCCGGAGCTCGGACTCGGGACTCAGAACAATGTGAAAGATGTGAATTCACATATCATAAATGACGAACTCCAAATCCCGGCAGCCGGGACTCGGGACTCGGGACTCAGAATAATGTGCAAGTCATTGATCCACACATGTTGAGGGCCGAACTCCGAGCCCGGCAGCCAGCCGGCGGAACTTGGGACTCAGAAGAAACGAGAAAGATATTGATTCCTACATGTAAAGTGCCGAATGCCGAATGCCGAACCCTGTGAAAGATACTGATTCCCACATATCAAGTGGCGAACCCGGAACCCTGGCAGCCGGAACTCGGGACTCGGGACACACAACATTGTGAATGATATTGATGCACACATGTTAAGTGCCGAACGGCCGACTGCCGAGCCCCGGCACCCAGAACTCGGCACTCGGCACTCACAACAATCCACACATGTTGAGTGCCGAACCCGAACTCCGCAGCCGGAACTCGGGACTCACAACATTGTGAAAGATAGTGATTCCCATATGTAAAGTGCCTAACCCGAACCCCGGCAGCCGGAACTCGGGACTCGGGACACACAACATTGTGAATGATATTGATGCACACATGTTAAGTGCCGAACGCCGACTGCCGAGCCCGGCACCCGGAACTCGGCACTCGGCACTCACAATAATCCACACATGTTGAGTGCCGAACCCCGAACTCCGGCAGCCGGAACTCGGGACACACAACATTGTGAATGATATTGATGCACACATGTTAAGTCCCGAACGCCGACTGCCGAGGTCCGGCACCCGGAACTCGGCACTCGGCACTCAGAATAATCCACACATGTTGAGTGCCGAACCCCGAACTCCGGCAGCCGGAACTCGGGACTCACAACATTGTGAATGATATTGATGCACACATGTTAAGTGCCGAACGCCGACTGCCGAGCCCCGGCACCCGGAACTCGGCACTCGGCACTCAGAATAATCCACACATGTTGAGTGCCGAACCCCGAACTCCGGCAGCCGGAACTCGGGACTCACAACATTGTGAAAGATAGTGATTCCCATATGTAAAGTGCCTAACCCCGAACCCCGGCAGCCGGAACTCGGGACTCGGGACACACAACATTGTGAATGATATTGATGCACACATGTTAAGTCCCGAACGCCGACTGCCGAGCCCCGGGACCCGGAACTCGGCACTCGGCACTCAGAATAATCCACACATGTTGGGTGCGAACCCCGAACTCCGGCAGCCGGGACTCGGGACTCGGGACTCACAACATTGTGAATGATATGGATGCACACATGTGAAGTGCCGAACGCCGACTGCCGAGGCCCGGGACCCGGAACTCGGGACTCGGGACTCAGAATAATGTGAAAGTTATTGATCCACATATGTTGACTGCCGAACCCCGCACTGTCGCACAGATATCTATTTCGTCTCGACCCTTGATTGCTGAACCCCAAACCATGAAAACCGGTAGTCCACAATTGTGGGGTTCGGGGTTCGGTACCTAAGATTCGTGACTCGCCACTCAGAAATATGTGAGGCAATCTTGCCATTTGGAAGTCGAGTCCCATGAATTAAGTCCCAAACTCTAAGTACCATTGCACTCAGGCATTCGCCACTCAGCATTTGGGATTTAGGACTCTACACCCGGATCTTGACATCCAGTCCTCAAAATCCGGAACAAAATATTCGGGAGTCAAGACAATCATTTGGACGGAATAAAATATTTTACATCATGTATGAAATGAAGACCATTCTAATCTAAACACAGTGAAGAGGACTCCACTCCCCTGCCTCTCTTCAATCTCTGTAGCATGTCAGTGTACATCTTCACCTCTGCCATCTTCTCATGGATACCCTCATCTTGCTCCTCCATCAATGCTACCAGGCGTGCTCGAATCATCTTAAGTCCATCACTGATGGGCCTGATGAGTCATTTACCTCCTCAGGAAGAACCAAGCCATCATCCTCAACTCCATTTACCATCCAATGCTGGTAGTGAACGACACAGGACCTCATGATCTGACCCCATTGCCATGGTTCATTCGGAATTTCGGTGTGTCCCATCCACCATGGAGTATCATAGCTGGGAATAATCCGGGATGGATGTCCCGGAGCTGCGACATCATCAAACTGACACAGGTGGGATGAAAAGATGTGGTCTGGAACAGTGTTCCAGGTGAGCATGGGATACAATGTCAGGACATGAGCGACGGGGCTTGGAACAACAGAAACGATGTTCCTTGCAGCTGAGTACTGCAGGAGTGGCGTAACAAATGTCTGTTGGAAATCTCAGCATTGCCCAAAAAAGTCAGCCGGTCATCCGGTCATCAGTCACTTACATTGATTTCCCATTGCACCCCGGCTTTAAAGTACATGATCCGGGCAGAAGAGGGAGGGTTGTTAGCAGCCTCCATCTGATATTGAGAGATACATGCGCGGATGCGCGATGCAGCCATATTCAAAGTACAAGAAATATCTTGAAGGTTCAGCTTCATGGGTTGCCAGTGATGTCCAGTATTTGGAGTGCCAGATGTGGATGCAGGAGTTTCAGGCATGGCTAATGCAAGAGTGTGACGCTGGGAATGACACTGACAGATAGTAAAGAGCTGATGATATGAGTCACTGATGGATGGATTAGAAATTCAAACTCCGACATGGGCTGACCCGGACAATTCCCGGGACTCAATGTTTGGGTGTCAAATATGCGTTTCATCAGCAAAACAAATTCATTCATGTGCACCATCGATCAACGAGGGCTGCAGGTCTTGAAATGCTGCCTGTGCATCCTGAGCTAGTAAGGAATACATTTGAGACTGCCTTCCGGCATAGCATGCATGACCCGGAAGTTGTTTCAACAATGATTCCTGCATCCGGGCACCCCATGTGGTTGCCTTCCACAAGAAAAAGTTGCACGTCCAATCCATCTCTGATTGCACCAATGATATTTCTTCCATCCATCGATCCCGTAGTGCCTTTGCCCGAAGCCAATGAACTCGGTAAACTTGGGATGGGTCCTGTCAGCTCACCACGAATATATCAAGCATGCCCGAACTCACATTCCTCATTCCACGAATTTTCTGGACCCTCCATGTCGACTTCCACTGACCAGAACCAAGCGAGGGACTCATTTCGCTGACCTCGGGCGTTTGGATCGCCGATGGCAGTGCTGATTTTGAGCTGCTCGCGAAGCAGGGGTTTGTATTTCTGAAGCTGGTCTGGCCCCGGCTCAAGTTGTATCATTTGCTTCCTGGTTTTTGTATATATACTGGCATGTAGGGATACTGCCTGCTGCACTGATGTCACCTGGGACCACGCTCGAGTTTTTAGGGCTTGAGATTTGGCTTGCCTAACTGTTGTTCGGAACAGGATAGCCTTGTTGCACAAGTGAATGCGGAGATTGTGCAGGGCATCATTGGCCTGCCCTTCACGAAGGGACATCTCCAACGGAATCAGATCCTCTGCCATACAGCGTCTGCAATGTTCAACCCCGAGGTTTGATGGCAATGGAATTATGGTGAGCTCAGGGGAGTTTGTCCATGCATCAGATGTCTCGGTGAAATCCGCCGGGTCATCATCGATATCGTCAAGAATATCTATGTTCAAGTCGTCAGGATCGTCATCTGCATCAAATCCCTCTCCCAGATGCGTAAGAGCAGACCGAGTGAATTCATCTATCTGGCCTTGAATACGATCGCGTTGCCGGGCGATATCTAATCTCTGTGTCTCCGTCGATCGTCTTCCAATTCTGCGGACCTCGATGAGCAATGCAATTTGAGCCTCTTCAATTGCCAACCCAATGGATATCCATGTTGCCACAGATCTGCGAGAGGGTGCTGCATGACGGGCATTACCCGCTTCTAGTAGTCTAAGCTCGATCTCCTTTTTGCTTGGTGCTAAGTGAAAAATGAATGCGGAGCTCCACGGAGACAAAGAATGTTAACTTACCCTTCTTGATATTGATTTCATATAAATCCATCGCCGCAGGATCCCTGATTCTCTTGGACTGAGCGACCATCTCGCTGGCTAACCATTGTGTCTTTAAATTGCCGGGTGCAGCTTCATCAAGTCTGTCGAAAGCCTTGCCACTTTCGGCGATGCCATTCTTCGCCAGCTTGTATTTCCGGCAAAGAGTCCTTTTCATGCGGATCATCTTGCAGAAATTGGAATCGTTCATCTGATAATCAAGACATTCCTTTCGGTGCGGGGATGACATTCCCGAGCGGCAGGGGAAATCAGGTTGAGACGCGCCCATAGGGTCTCCATGATCTCTCCATCAATCCGGCCAATGCCTTCAATAAAATTCGAAGCATATCGGACATAGCAACTGTCCTGATGTCCATGCACATGCCACAAACCGATTCCAGGAATGATGGTCAGTTCCGGTACCATGTCAAGGTATCGGCTTCGATCCACCCGAACACGAAAGTGCTTGTTGTATTGACAATTAATGTCATAGAAGGTGACAGCCCTGGTAATGCCTTCCATGTTGTGCTGGGCAGCCTCACAAAGGCGTAGTCCATGTTCATTTGTCTGCAAATGATGCATGGTCAACTAGTGAATGTCGATTGGCATGTTTGGCTTGCCTTTCCCCTTTCTGAAAATCAACCATCGAGTGAGGGACAAAGCACCCATGCCGGGCGCAGGCAACTCCCCCGATTCCTGTGGACTCGAGCTTGTGCCGCGCCGCATTTGCTTGATTGACCGCCCGGTGATTGTTGCAGCTCGATTTTTCCACCGTGTCAGCAGCCTCCGCAAGATGCATGTTATACCTGTCCTTTCCGACCATGAATCCAAGCCCATCTGAAAGCCAAACTTCATCGAGGGGATTAATGGGATGCAGGTGTTCAGCTTTGAAATTTCCGTCCATCACAAATGACCGGGTGTATTTCCAGCTTGGAGTTCTTATCATCGCCGAGTTCACTTCGGTATTGAACATGACTCACTCATCAAGTGATTCATCCCCTGACAAAGATACATTAATCCCAGGCTGAGGACATGCCGGGCAAAATAATGCAAGATCTCCTGCGTTCGGGATGTCAGAACGATGGCCATAGCCATGCCATTTCATGGTCTTCAACTGCCTCCACTGTCGAGCGACTCTCATGAGCTCTCTGTATCGATCCTTGCCACGGCCTGTGTCAACATCATGTCCTTTAGATGAAGCACAAATAGCATTACCGGAACAAGGTGTGGAAACATGCTCGAGGTCATTCGCCGGAGCTTACTGTAATAGTTCATTGCGGAGGTGCCGCATTCAAGGTTGTCCAATAGAAAATCATCCAGCACTCCGAAGGTAAACACGGTCTTCGGCCTGTTAAACGATGCAGGGAAAAATCCATGCCGAAACATTTGAATGTCCGGACTCATGGCATTTGGACAATCGCAGCAGCGAACCTCGAGGCGGTGAACTCCGGACTTGTCAACGATGACCATGGTGTTTTCCTTCGGCTGGAACTCAGGTCCCGACACAGACGGAAGATCTTCGGGCTCAAGCTGGTCTTCAGGTTCATCTCCTTCGAACAAATCCCACCTATCTGTGAGCACCGGACATTGCTTGCCATCATGCCCGAGGTGTATGGTGAGTCCCACATGAGCGAGACAACTCCGCTCGAAGAATTGACCATTCCATTGACTGATCCAGTGGAAAGGATTGCAACGATGTTGACTCCTGCAACAGCCCGTGCAATAGAGAGGCTCGCCAAGACAATCTTGACATTTGTAGACCCCATCCTGGTGGCAGATGATGCATCTCCTGTCTTCTGGTGGAGCTTCTCGATCCAGGAGGTGATGCAGATATGATTCCTGCCTTGGCAGCCATTGCCTGAGGTAGTCATTTTGACTCTGCATTTTTTATATTGAGCTATAGTTTGAATGACACTCCAACATTTAACATGAACTTGCCATGGTTTTTGGGAGTTGCAATGGCTCAAATGAGCCTTGGTCTTGCTCGTAAGTATTGTCAGGAAAGTCATCCCAAGGAGGTGGTGCCTGAACAGGCTGAAGTGTTGGTGATTCTGGGGGAGAGGGAGGCATGGACCTGTAGGCTCGTCGTCTTGTGCTTGCAAGTGGGACCTTGACCCAAATCTTTCTACCCTTGCTGCCCCTTGCTTCTACCCTGTGGGATTTTTGCAATGGGGTGCATCTACCTATCTTCATCTTATTTTATAATGCTAATGTTGCAAGCAAAGCATCTGCTCAGGTGGAATGAATTTTTATTACATTGTGGTGTCATACAGTCCTGCCGACTCATTACAAATTTATGTCCATTTATGGCTTCGGGACCAATATAGCTCAATTAAGCTACTGTTAGGCTTTTGTCAAAGATCAACTTCTGTCAATTCGTTCATTCTTCCACCTTGCTTATCCTCAGCCCATTCTGCAATTTGATTCACCATGGCAAGGACGGGTCATTCCACTCACTTGACTTCCGGCAGAAATAGGGCACGTCAACCACAGACACAGAAGCTCACGGAAAACGAAATTTCGGAGTTGAAGAACTACCTTCCTGAGTGGACCGCGGCCAAAAGGGGTGAGAAGCGAGGGGTTTTCACTGCAATTGCCAGGGCAGCCAGGTTGTTTGCTCCTAAAGTCGACCAAGGACAATGGAAAAAGAGGAAGCAGGTGATGCGTCTTCGTTGTGTTGAAAAACTACAATTTTAACATCTTATTCTTCCATCAACTCTCAGATGTATAACACTTGGTTGTTCAACAACAAGAAAAGGAAGGAAAGGAAGGACATGATAAAGTATGGGAGGAAATGGACGCCTAGGATGGTGGTCTACCAGCAGAAGCGCGAAGAGGTGCTAAAGAGGATTGAGGACGAGTCCGGGGCAAAGCCGGGAGATCCCAGTATGTTCAAACATTATCAGGGGGCTGTGAAGAGAGTCATGGCTGAATTGGACGACGACGAGTTGGAGAAGGCAAAAGAAACAGCGGAAGAATGGTCAAACAGCTTTCCTCCTCCGGAGATACAAGCAGAAGTTGCTCGTAAGAAGGGACCGGCATATATGGAGCACTTTTCGAAAGAGATGTGGAGGCAATGCGGGATGAGAGTTTTTGTGTTGTCAGCTTGGAAGAATGAACAGGGAGAGGTTCTGTTCGGGATGTAAGTCAATTGTGTCCGTCATCGCCGATCTTGGATCTCAATATATGTGTGCAGGCATGATGATAATGAGGCATTAGGAGATGGGGACAGCTTCATGAAGACTAAGGACTGGGAGGACATTGAGCCAGTATGGCAGGAGTACGCCCAGGAACAGTTCGGTGAGTGTTTGAACTTTGGATGCAAGAATGAATTCGTTGATCATCACAATGATAGGTGCCGGGGCACAGGACGGAGGACGACAGGTCAAGGGAGGTCGCAAAAGAGTCAGAAAACCAGCTTTGGAACTCGACACAGATGGAAATGGGATGCCGTTGCTTCCAGACATCACGGAAACAAAACTTGAGGAGAAGAAAGCCATAGTCAGGGCGTTTCTTACATCGCACTACAGTGAGTCTTTCGTGGCAACATCTGAGCTGTTGCTGAATGCGTGGACACAGGAATATGTTCCGGGAATGACAAGGCTGTCGTGCCATGGAGTGCCCTCGTACAAAGTCAGGATGACTTTGTGGCAAGGAAGTATCTTCCGGCGATATTGACCTGAAGGAGCCTTCGAAGTTGCAAAACTGGGACACAACGGCCTTGCTCAATTTCTGGTATGCTCAGCAGGAAACAGGAAAAGATTCAACATTTCTGTTCAAAGCATGGAAGAACAAGGATGGGGACATGGTACCATCTGTGGTATCCGGCAAGTCGCCATCGCGTCTGACTCGTCAAGTGAGAATGCAGAAGAGTGGAACTCTCCGAAGGCCCCGGGATCCATCAACCGAAGCCGAGAGTGATACCGACAGTGAAACTCATGACAAGGAGGATGACATTGATGATGACTCGGCTGATGGTCGATCCCCACTGAAGAAACCCAGACAAATAGCACACCCATCTTCAGCACCCAAGGAGACAGAAGTTCCATGT
This sequence comes from Suillus spraguei, assembly GCA_016800925.1. Taxonomy (NCBI): domain Eukaryota; kingdom Fungi; phylum Basidiomycota; class Agaricomycetes; order Boletales; family Suillaceae; genus Suillus; species Suillus spraguei. Next base: position 270,212 of record JABCPU010000042.1, on the reverse strand, counting down.
TCAATGCCGGAGCCTCGCCCGGCCAGGCCGGCCAAGGCAGGTGCACTTTTGACATCACGGATGGGCGACCTCCTGGCCGGGATCACTGAGGAAGTGGAAGAGAGGAACGCATCGCCGGAACCAAGGAGTATACAGGGCAAGAAAGCTGTCATTGAACCATCCGCAAGGACCACCCGGAGTAAGTCTCAAAAGCCGGTAGAGAGTACACTTCGAGTAACCAGGGCAAGGGGAAGGAAATAATGTACATATACCAAACTGCCCCCATGTTTACCACATTTTCATCATTTGTCACACTTCTTAAAACACAGTGTCCCACTTCCAAAATGTTGAATCCTAAGCACCGAGTTCCGGACGTATCCTGATCACCGAGTTCCGGACGACTCCCGATCACCGAGGTCCGGCACCCAAGTATCAATCATTGGTAGTTGGTATTAGAGATTAGGGTTTGTGCATCATCTAAAATACATTGGAACTGTCATTGATATACATGAAAAATTCAGTGGTTCACATGATTTAAGTATGTGAATGAAAATCCAAATATCACGAAACCCGATCACCGAGTTCCGGATGAATCCCAATCACCGAGCTCCGGACCCCGGGAATCAATAATTGGCTGTTGGAATGGGACAATTGGGTGTGTGCATCATCTAAAATCAATTGGAAATGTCATTGTTATACATGAAAAATTCAGTGGTGAACATGATGTAAGTATGTGAATGAATATCCAAATATTTACATATGGGGTTGATCATCACACTTTTCAATGAGGGTATCTAATACAAGCAGCAATTCAGAGCTCATCTGTTTGGCCCTTTGCAACCTCCGGAGGTCCATATCAGCTCTTCTGAGTTTGTCGGATGTGTCAGCCCAAGCCACTCGGAATGGTCGGTCGGCCTCGAGGAGTTGATGTACGGTAGGCTCCGGAAGATGGCCATGACGCTGTTGGTAATGGTCCAGGCGATCCAGAATTGATTCAACTTCAAGAAAATTAGCAGAATGATACATGATGAACAATTAAATACTCACATTCTGTTTGATCATATGACCCTAGGGGCATGAACTCCCTAAGCATGGCACGCAGGTCTTCATTGCTGAGTTCCGGTATGGGGGACTGACATTTAGGAGGTGTTGCATGTGCTTGGGACATCACATCAACAATAAAAATGAGATTGTATGAGTGAACTCACCTGGAATTGCTATTCCTGGGATAGCCGGAGCATCAGTCTCAACATCAGCACATTCCGGTGCTTCATCACAATCAATAAGATCATCATCAGGCCCTAGGTACAAGTCCGGATCGTTGAACAAAGGCAGTTCCTCAGGCTGAGCCGGGCATAAATGATCTGGATGGATTGAATGAACATCCACAGTTGGACTATCTAAAGGTGAAGTGAGAAACCTACCAGAAACTGCATCCAAGACATCCGGAACACCTGATGACCCAGAATCATAGTCGATCTCATCATCCGGCCCAAGGTATACATCTTCACTTGGATCTAATAAATGTCCAGTCAATTGTAAGATATACTCAAAGCAACACATACCTGATGAAATCCGGGACTCAGTCTCATCATCCGGCCCAAGGTATACATCATCCAGTGCATCTGGTCCATCTCCGGTCAATTGAGAGCTGTACTGAAAGCACAACATACCTAGTGAAATCCGGGACTCGGTTGAATCATCCACATCCATTGAGTTGTATTCAGTGACCGGAGGTTCATAAAATCTGACTGCTGGTTGAGATCTCATGATGTCTGATCAACTGATCAAACTGATTGATAACTGATAACTTCGAAGTTCAACACATGGCTGGCAACGGCCGAAAGTTGAACCACGACCAAACAAAGACAAACAATCAACGCTTATCAAGATTGTCCTTCAATTGTCTGGTTTCTTTTGAAACTTCATCCAAGTGATCACAGATTTCAAACTTATCTCAAGCTTTTCACATCTTTCAAGTCAATCCAAATGTCTACTTCAGTTGAAACCTCTTTGGCCAGTCTCAAGGCAACCACTGCTCAGATTGTGGGCATCATCGCCGGGGCTCGGCTCATGCCTGCCGGCACTGGCCAAGCCCACCTTGCTCTGACAGCACAAGTCACTAATCTTGTGGTAAGTACCATTCATGTGTTAATTTTACTTTTGGTTTTTCTAAGATCTGGGTAGGCTGAGATTGTCCGGGAGCATGAGAAAGGGCCTTACATGCCCGGCATCATTGCATCCTGCTCCAAGGAGTTGATGAGAGTCAGGTCCATGACTCCCCGGGTGTGGCCCAACTGGCACAGCATCGGTCATGACGACCCCCGGGTGTTGAAACACTCCTGGCGCAGCAAGATTCGCGCCTGGGAGGCGTTAGGTGACCATTCAGGTGATCTCCCTGTCATGCCTAACCCTTCCATTGGCCCAATCACTGTGGACCTTCCCTCCCCACCCGTCATCGCCAGCAATGTCGCTGGTTCTTCCACCCACGCCACCTCCGAGCTCCGGGACAAAGGAAAAGGTAAGGCGGTTGTTGCTGACCCAGAGCCGGAGGTGGAAGGGAGCAGGAAGAGGAAGTCCCCCATGATGTCCGGACACTCTTCCTCACCTCCGAAGTCGGCCAAGAAGGGTCGCAAGCGGGTCAAGGCAACTCGCCATGTCAAGCAGAATGTGCTTGTGGAGTCGGAAGATGATGAAGACACAATTGTTCAGGTATGTCGTCCAGCTCATTGTTTTCATTCTCTCAATTTTCTGTAGCCTATTTCGAGTGGAGTGCCGGCGCTCAACGTTCCCCGGCCTTCCACAATTGGTGTAGGGACGCCTCATTCCCCTCGTTCACCACGTTCCCCAAAGAAGCAATTGTTTGGTCCTGCTTCAGTAAGTAATATTTAGTTGTCCGGCACTTGGAAAAATGCTTATGTATCATCAGCTCATTGCCGGCAGTCCACCCAAGGTGATGGTGAGTCATCATTCTTTGTCCGGACCTCCCGCCTGTACTTACCCATTGTCAGGCCACCTCCGGCAGTCGTCCGGAGGTTGTCGAGACCCCCCAGGCAATGTCCAGCACTCCGGCTGAGGAACCTGCAGTCATGGATACAGGTGATATTCTCATTCCCGGCCCAGTGAGTACTCTAATGAATTCCAATGAGTCCATCAACTAATGGAACCCACAGAACAACCCCTGCCATTATTGCACCCAGGAGAAGTGGCCCTGCGCCACTCGGTTGGACAGGAGGACCCGTGCCCCATGTTTGTCGTGCGTCCGCTGCGCCACCAAGAAGATCAAATGTGTCCCAGCATCCATGGGATCCCCGCCAAAACGTATTCGAGGGAAGTCAACCACCCGGCAGGCTCGCTCCAGGACACCTTCCAGAGCTCCCTCCAATGCGCCGGCTGCCTCGCAGTCCAAAGCCCGAACTCGCAGTCAATCTCGTGGCCCCTCCGGCACTCCAGCTGTCCCTGCTGTTACCACACCCAAGGCACAGTCCCGTGGGCGCAGCAAGACAATCACTGCCCCCAAGACACCTGCACCTGCATCAGCTTGTGAGTCACCCCAATTGTCTATGACCATCTGACCTTATCTTTCACTTAGCTATTCCGTCTTCAAGCGCCCCAGTGCCTCGTCCGGCACTCGATGTGCCCATGCCGGATCTCCATTCCATGGCAATTGCGATTCGGGATGGTGCCGCTCGAATTGCTCTTCTTGAGGCTCGTGTGGCGGAGCAGGATGGTAAGATTGATACCCTGCAACGCCTCCATGAGGGCCTTCGTCGCAAAGTCATGGACCGGCACCCTTCATTTCCACTTCCCGACTCTCCTGTCAATGCAACCTTTTTGCTTGATCAATCCGTCCCCCTGGCCATCTCACCCCTCCCATCTGCACTTGCTCCCCTCATTGACTTGGATATGGCAGGAATGGAGCCTCCATCTCCGAAAGTCCAGCCTGCATCTATCATTGAGGGTCTCATATTTGAGCTGAGCCAGATTCAGCCTGAGGGTCCACAAACGTCCGGCGAACTTGTGGACCCAGATGATCCGGGCAACCTTGTCCCAGAATATGATTCTGATGATATGGATGTTGAGGTGAAGGTTGAACCCTCTGCTGATGAGGGTGAAATGGCTACATAATTGTAGGTTCATAGATGTATATACAATGTTTGAATGAATGTCAGTGCTGGATGCCAAGTCCGGACATCCGGAACTGGACAATGGAGATTCACAATTGATATTTCGCGACTTCCGGATATCCGGCTACCTGAAACACAACACACAATTTAAAGAATTTGAAACATCTCTGTCGAGTTACCTTGTGCCGGGTGCCGGGTCACATTGTGAAACATATCATTCCATATATCTGAAGTGCCGAACCCCGGACCCCAGGACCCTGGAGTTGGGACTCATCACCATGTGACAGATATCGATCCACATATTTGATGTGCTGAACCCCGAACTCCGGCACTCGGGAGTTAGAACAATATGAGGCAATACAAAGATATTGATTTACACATGTTCAGTGCCGAACCCCGAACTCCGGCACCCGGCACTCGGGACTCGGGCCTTGGAACTTATAACAATGTGAAAGATGTCGATGCACATTTTCTATCACTGACCCCCGAACCCCGGCACCCGGGAGTGAGAAACATGTGAGGCAATACCAAGATATTGATTTACACGTGGGGAGTGCCGAACCCCGAACTCCGGCACCCGGCAGTTGGGAATCTGGACTCGGGACTCATAACCATGTGAAAGATATTGATCCACATATTTAACCACCCAACCCCGAACCCCAGCACCCGGGAGTGAGAACAATGTGAGTCAATACAAAGATATTGATGTACACATGTTGAATGCCGAACCCCGAACTCCGGCACCCGGCACTCGGGACTCGGGACGTGGTACTCATAACACTGAGACAGATATCGATCCATATATTTTCACACCGACCCCGAACCCCGCCACCCGTGAGTTAGAACAATGTGAGGCAATACAAAGTTGAGTCCCGAATCACGATCACCGAGTGCTGGGTTACCATGTGAGGCAATACCATGATATTGATTTACACAAGTTGAGTGCCGAACCCCGAGCTCCGGCACCCGGGAGTGAGCACAATGTGAGGCAACACCATGATATTTATTTACACAAGTTGAGTGCCGAACACCCCGGTGCCGGACCGGGGCTCACGTGGGCAACAATTTAAATCAATATATGGTGCCTCACATTGGCTGCTCCCGGGTGCCGGAGCTCGGGGTTCGGCACTCCAATGTGTAAATCAATATTATGGTATTGCCTCACATTGTGCTAACTCCCGGGTGCCGGAGCTCGGGGTTCGGCACTCACATGTGTAAATCAATATTATGGTATTGCCTCACATTGTGCTAACTCCCGGGTGCCGGAGCTCGGGGTTCGGCACTCAACATGTGTAAATCAATATTATGGTATTGCCTCACATTGTGCTAGCTCCCGGGTGCCGGAGCTCGGGTTCGGCACTCAACTGTGTAAATCAATATCATGGTATTGCCTCACATTGTGCTAGCTCCCGGGTGCCGGAGCTCGGCGTTCGGCACTCAACATGTGTAAATCAATATTATGGTATTGCCTCACATTGTGCTAACTCCCGGGTGCCGGAGCTCGGGGTTCGGCAGTCAAAACAATGTGAAAGTCCTCGATCCACATATTGTATGTGCCGAACCCCGAACTCCGGCACCCGGCACTCGGGACTCGGGACTTCCGAGCTCCGGCACCCGGCACTCGGCACTCGGGACTTGGTACTCATAATGTGAAAGATCTTGAGCAACATATTGTCAGTGCTGATCCCTGAACCCCGGCACCCAGCACTCGCACTCGGGACTCAGAACAATGTGAGGCAATAGACACCTATTGATCCACACATTCTAAGTGCCGAACTCCAAACTCCAAAATCTGGTAGTCTACTATTTAGGGGTTCGCAGTTCGGTACTCTGGCTTTTGCACTTGAGACCGAAAACAATGTGAGGCAATAAAATGACTTTGATCCACACATTTTTGGTAGATATCTTTTTCATCTCAAATCTTGAATCTCGAGTGCCGAACCCCAAATCCCGAAATCTGGTAGTCTACAATTTCGGGGTTCGGTCCTCGGGACTCAGACACATGTCAGGCAACAACAAAACTTTGATCCACACATTTTTGGTAGATGTCTGTTTTGTCTCGAATCTCGAGTTTCTAGTTTCTAGTTTCAGTACTCTGCACCTGCACCCGGCACTCAGCACTAGATGACTCCACACATGGACTTTAAATCTTTCACCTTGTGTGTTGTGTTTCGGGTGTCCGGGTATCTGGAATTCAGGAAATCTCTAGTTTGCATCTCCAGTTTCGAGTTCCTGGATTCGGGACTTGGTACCCGGCACCCGGCACCTCAATTATCGATGAATGTCAGACATGATGAATTCAGGTTTTTGTGCTTCAGGGTTTAGATTTTGGTGGTTGATGGTAGGTATATGCACTCATAGGGTGCATGTATCCTATGTGTTTGATTCTCTGGTGGCTACATCAGCTGTACGTCTTTATGATACATATCTAGGCCCACCCGTATATGTAATATATTTTACCTCGGCCCACCCGTCTATGTAAAATTCCCCCACATCGGCCCACCCGTCTATGCAATAAATATTTTACTGCACCCTCGGCCCACCCGTCTATGTAATACACCCCACGTCGGCCCACCCGTATATGTAATATTCTCTCACCTTGGCCCACCCGTATATGTAATATTCTCTCACCTCGGCCCACCCGTATATGTAATATTCTCTTACCTCGGCCCACCCGTCTATGCAATAATATTTGCCTTGCATCTCTCTTCAGCCCAGCTGTCTATAATATCCTACTCTACATACTACCCAGATGAGCCCACCCATCTCTGTCGGGGATTATATCCCCCTGGCCCATCCGTCAACATTAGAAATCATGTTTCCCTCGGCCCACCCGTCTCTCCCGAAAATATAAGTCTCCCGGCCCACCCGTCTCCATCGGAAATAATATTCCCCCCGGCCCATCCGTCAACATCGAGGATATACATAACCTCGGCCCACCATCCGCTGGCCCGTCTTTGACGGGATATTATGTGGGTCGGGTGACCCGTATAGTACGGAGTTTGTCACTGAAGGGGCTCGGGCTGAAAGCACCCATGTGTCATACAGTTCCAGACTCCTAGTGTACCATGTATACTGCGACTCACGCTGTAGTGATTACCAAGCATCTGTGCCCGGAAATAGCAAAATTAATGCTTACCTTCACCACCATCAATGACCACTGCCTCATCTTGATTCCATTGTCATTTGTTGTCATCCATTCATTGCATATTGGCCCTTAGTGCATCTCCATCGCCCTCTTGTCACTTAGTCATCTGGAATCTGTCAAAAACAAGCAAAACTCTCGTTAACTCTGTCAAATATCATACCCCTTCATATTGTCACTCACTCAATTTTCATACTTTCTCTCCTTTCTCTCTACTCTACCCTGTCAGGCTCAACACCACATCCTTCTGCAACTGTCCTCACCTAATTGTTTGGCCTTTCCATACCCAAGGACCCTTAGCGTTTCATACTATAAAATAGCTCATGTACACTTGTTTCTACAGGCAATCAGATCAGTCTCACAAGTCCAGTCTCATTCTCGTATCACACTCATTCTTATCATTATCATTGAAGTCTATTGTCTTTCATCACAGAATTATAGCTCTCCATATTGCATAACAATCACTAACAACTCATCTAACCATTCAGCACGTTCTTATCTTAGCAGGTCCCACACCCTACAAAACTTGCAGCCGGAGCCTTACTGGTTCTTACAGCACTCAATCCCAGAAGAAGAACATGCACCAGCATCATCAACCCTCATTTCTGCATTTATTACCCTCATAGCAGGTTCATACTCTGGCAAGAGGATCGTGAACTACATATAAGCGCAAGAAGCATTGTCCCTACACCATCAACTTCATATGCTCGCTCCGCAACAAACTAAACCTCAACACACCTTTAGATGTGGCAGTGTATAGTTGCTTAACAACAGCCTTCTACTGCACCACCCGCATGGGAGAAGTTACAGTCCCCACCTTAACGTCCTTTGACCCTGACATACACATTAAGCTGTCAGATATGCGGATCAAATGAGATCATAACAATCTCCCAATGAGAGTCTTTCACATACCTCGCACCAAGACCTCCAGAGAGGGAGAAGATGTGTCTTTCGCCCAGCAGAATAGTCCCTCTGACCCAGAGCAAGCCCTCCTCCAGCACCTGTGAGTCAACAAGCCTCCCCCTGAAGGAGCTCTATTCACCTACTGATTCAAGAAAGGCTACCACCCACTAACAATGCAGAAGTTTGTGGGCCGCTTGGCCCAAGCAGTGCGAGCAGCAGGCCTGAACCCATTGTAAGGACACAGCATCTGCATAGGTTCCACACTTGAATACCTACTCCAGAATATTCCTTTCGAAGTTGTCAAAATGAAAGGCCGGTGGGCTAGCGATGCTTTTCAATTATACCTGCAGAAACATGCACAGATCCTCGCACCGCACATGCAAGCTGTTCCAAATCTTCATGAAGAATTTATTCATCTATCAATACCCAGAAGCAGTTAGCCCATCCTCATATTGTGAGTCCCTCCTCCTACTATGTCGGGTGTCTGTGGCTTCATGTCATATACCATACTTCTAATCTCAGATCTGATCATATCCGTCCAGATCCAATCGTTTCCATATCCGTCTGGTCCACAGATCCTGTCCGGACCACCCATCCGAATGTACTCACTTCTCGCACCTTAACTCCCTGGTGAACATCTGCGTCTATCTCCTTTCGTCATTTCTCCTACTACCGGTACTCCGGCTGTTTATATTTCCGTCCTGTGTTACTGATCCGTTTCCTGTGTTCATTTCCGATTCATGCTTACTGATCCGCTGTGCAATAACTAATAGACTTCCGTTACACTTCGTACATAGCCCTCGGTCCCGGACTTGCTAATTATCCGTCTTAGATACTTACTGTATATAAACCACTTGTAGATCTCCGTAGAACCTTAGTTCGAATATCATCTTAGATTCTACTCATTCTGCCTCCTCCGGACTTAAGCCACTCTCCGCTTTAAGTCACCTTCCGAGACTTAGGATTGACTCCTATAGTCTATACCTCCGACTCTATCTTCAGATAGTCCATCTCCGTTAGTTTTCTAGTTAGGAACTCGTTCCGAAACTAGCCTTAATCTCTGTCCTCTCCTTACGTTCTGAATTACCTTCGGACGTATTATATCCGACACCTTCGTACACCCGGATCCGTCACGCAACCCCTTCCGGGTCTTCGGACGAATAACTCCTCCCTGAAATAAGGGGCATTACTCGAGAAAGGGGCACAGTGTACGAACTGAGGCCAAAGCCCTTCGGATCTCTCTACCCTTGAGTACAGTCTTAACACTTCACTGTGATGCATTGTCGCAGACTCCTACCATTTTTGAGGATTCACAGCTCACCTCCTTTCTTGGGCAGATCTTCAATCGAGGCCAGTTAGTGCTGCGCGCTGTCACCCAAACATCTTAGCACTCGTACATTTCACTTGATGGCTCTGTCCTAATATATTTGCTGTTCAAATATTCTCATCATAAAGTGTTAGAGCGACAACCAAAGACACATACCCAAACTCAAACCACATGGTCAAATGTAATCATAACAACCCCGCAAGAAAGCAAAGCCTGGATAATGAATTATGAGGTTTTAGGGGGTATCAGACTGCACAGGACCTCACAGAATGAGGTAACCAGGCAGTAAATGGAGCCCCACACTGTGCTATGGATAGTGTGTGTGTAAGAGCATTTTTCCTTGGATGGTACTTTAGTACTGCTATAAGTGTTTATGTAAGGCTAGACAGTGTCAGTTATTACATAATAAACTCGCTTTTCCAAATAATAATAATAATAATAATAATAATAATAATAATAATCCAGAGACCTGTGGCCAAATTCGAGAACTAATACATGTGTCGCATACCATATCCAGACATGATCTCCGATCCGACTTCTCAGAAGTCCAGATGTCTGGACCTGCATATCCTGCGCTTCCTCCCTTCAATAACCAGATGTCTGGACCTATGCTCCTCTCTATCTCCCGATCTAGCTCCATTCGTAATAACTCTGTTTGTACATTCACAAGTCCAGCTCTCTGGCTATCTCTATATTCCATCTGCTTACTGATCCGTTACTTCACTTCATCTCTGAGTTTCATTTACTTATGTTCTGTTGGACTTTGCATATGTTTTGTACATAGCCTCATACTGTGCTGACTGATCTTTCTGTAACTATTTATAGTATATAAACCACCTGTAAATCTCTGTAGTACTTCAGTTCAAATATCAACTTAGTTCCTACTCATTCCTCTGGACTTAGTCCGCCTCTGAACCTCTTCCAGACTTGAACTTAGTCTCTTGTCCATCTCCAGGCCTTAGACCTCCATCCTCAGTCATACCTCTGGCTCTACCTTCAGGTAGTCTTTATACTGTCTGTTTCTACTCCAGACTTTCTCTGTGGTAGCCTTTAGTCTTCCCCACTCTTATGTCCAGAAGTCCGCCGCACTTCACGTCCCTATATCTGGACTTCCTCCAGATGTGTGTGACCCTATAGAAATTAAGGGCACCATACTTGGCAAAGGGGCACAGTGCATGAGCTGAGGCCAAGCCCTTCCGGATTAACCCTTTATTGAGTACAATCTTAACAACATGCAAATAGGGCCTTTTCAGACCCTTTTCAAATGAACCTTTCCAGATCTTCATTTTCCAGTGAAATACATACTGTCCCAACACAAATCAGCCCATGGATATGGTGTTCTTGACCATCTGAATATGCTCTTCTTATTTGAAGATGAGATTATCTAAATATTTTGCCAAGTCCATCTTCCACTCATTGAACACATGTCAGATGAGAGCAGCTTTGCCATCAACCTAGAGTTGCCTTCACATTCGAGGCATTTAGTTTCACCTTTGGAGTGTGAAATCAGGTCCTGTAGTAAGCTGTTCTTGTCTTTTGGCTTGCTTGCCTGACATTGATGATGTTCTGACCATGTCCTGCTCTCAGCCAGTGCGTTTTTTGTTTGCTGGCTCACTTACTCAACCCTGATGATATGCTGGTCACATCCCACTCCCAGCCAGTGCATGTTCTCATCTTTTGGCTCGCTTAATACCAAACCCTGATGGCACTCTTGTTGTGTCCCACTCTCAGAGTATGTGTTATCTTCTTTTGGTTTGCTCACTTGATGCTAATGATTCTCTGGCTGTGTTCTGCTCTCAGAGAGTGCCATTTTCTAGCCTTTTGGCTCAATGCTAAATGATGTTCTGGCTGTGTCCTGCTCTCAGTTGGTGGTGGTTCTCGTGTTCTCGTGTTTTGGCTTGCTTTCCTGATGCTGACAACTTGTCACAATCTTGCTGCCCAACAAAAAGGAAGTGCGTGATTTCAATGCTGGTGGTGCTTTGGCGACAGCCCATTCTTATACAGTGTGTAATGTTGTCTGTTGAAATGTCTACTGTTTTTTTGACCTTGACACCACTGGAATGAGTTTCTCTGCTATGGCCAAACCCTTCAGAGTGGAGATGCTGAGTGGGAGTGTGCCATGTCTGAGATATCAGGGTAGGTTCTCTCATTCATTATTGTTCATTCTACTCATGGCTGCCAATTTCGCCTCCTTTTCAGCCGTCTCATTTCCATGAATTCCTTCATGTCCTGGAGACCATCATAATGTGACGTCAAAGTCCAGGTATCGTCTGGCTAGCAATTTCATTTCATGTGTTCTTGTCTTTTGGTTTGCTTGCCCAATGTTGGCTGCTTGTCACAGTCTCTTGCTGTCCAATGAGGAAGTGTGTGATTTCAATGCTGGTGGTGCTTTGGTGATGGCTCATTCTCATATAGTGTGTAACTTATGTTGTCTATTGCAATGTTCACTGTTTCTTTTGACCTTGACAACACCAAAATGAGTCTCTCTGCAATGGCCCAACCCAACCAAGTCACGTTTCACCCTCACACAGTATGTGATGTTATCTTCCCAGGTGAACAGACTATCAGGTTCATAGTACAGTAGAACAAAGAAGGTGGACGAAAATACACTGGATTTTGGAAACAGTACAATGGTGCTCATCCGACTCGTCTTCTCATTCATTCCTGTTCCTGTCCCACAGACATCACCTTGCTTGGTAAGGCCGAAAATAGACAAAATTTCCCAAGTCACTATTGAGAACCACAAAGAAAAATCAGTGATGAGAAGGTGGCGGGAAAAAAAGGTGGGCTGTGGAGATGCAATTTATGCCGGCGCTAACGGAGTTTCCTGTAAAGATGAGAGCATCGGCTTGGAGTGCAGGGCTGGAAAAGGTGGGTGTGGAACATGCAGGATGGAAGATATCGAGGGATTTGACTCTGCTACGAGCGGCACCAGGGCTCGACAACAGGCAACAGATACCGTGAGCGAGAGTAAAACCTGCAGGAGGCATATAAATGAACAATTCTAAGGAACCATGAGAGCGCACCTTTTGAACGACAGATTCCAAGGAGCGTCATCATCGCCGCGAAAGAGGTGCTTGTTGGATGGCTGACCTGACCTTGATTCAACTTATGGCGTGCATTGCAGTGAACAAATGATATAGGCTAAGCAAAAGTTGCGTGGCTGTATCCAGCTTGTGTCCTTGAAACTGGTTACTGGCACATAATTATAATGAATAAAAGTTAGATGCAAGCGAGAGACACAAACCCAAGTACCACTGCTGTTACGAACTGGGGTGGCATCACCAGCGACAGTGAAAAGACACAGCTGGTCTGCTGGGAGTTCTTACAATGTCCCGAAGAGGACAAGGTGAAAGTACAAGGAACGCGTTCCGAGTACGATCAAGGGTTCGGCCTTAATGACTAGTCAAAGAGGTTCTGCGAGAATAGAGACTAAGGCTAAGGAGTGCTTAGACTTCGAGACGATTCTAGACGACTTAGGTTGGAGACCTAAGCGAAGGAGATTCCAGGTAAAACCCAGTAAGATTAAAGTAAAGTATCTCCTACAAGTACACCATGCTTAAATAGGCCAATATGTGCGCATGGACCAAGAGGGACGCGGGAAAGTAAGTGCGTATCCAAATAAGGAAGGCAACTATAGTACAGATGCGTTGAGCATATGAGTCAGAGTCATATTACGTAATATACAAGGTAAATGAAGTAGAAAATGAATAGGGACACGTACATACGATTGTAACAACTGCCCAGATGAACTATCCTGGATGCATCACACCTTCAAGAAAGTTGATCAAGTCACAGAACTGTAATCAACTTCCACAAAGACAGGGCAAGGACCAGTTGTCCAATCTCCTGCATATTTCGAAGTCATTTAGGTACCTTCCCGCACTAATGGAGCTGAAACTCAGGATGCAATGTACGTCTCCACAAATACAGTATCAGTACACTAGACCTTTGACACACACGGAAGAAAATGAGAAAATGATCAGACTGTTGAGCCTCAAATTACTGTCCTCGTGGGTATCTCGTTTCCACGCACTGTCACCTCGGGATTTGCCACCTCCGGTTGTGTCAGACCTATCAGATCGTATCCCCTAATACCAGAACATTCCAGCGGGCTGCATAACCTGGCACTCTGAAACAAGGACACATCATGAACGCTACGTGACGTAACAGGAGAAGATTTTACATGTCATTTGCGCCAGGCTTCTCCGTCACATTGCAACCGCTCTCCTCAACATTCAGTAGCGCTTGCTACACTAACTGTAACGCTCATTATGATGGCAACCAATTTCCGTTGTTTTGTTTCTCTCTTACTCACCTTATTTTTCTTCTTTGCTATTCCATCATATTCGATCCCCTACTGTATATAAACCCTACTGGTAGGGTAGTTGATCCTTTACCACCAAAAATAAATGCTTAGTTTGGTCAGGTTATTCTGTTCGAGTCCTAAGTTCCAAAAGTCAACTTCCCTCCCATATGAATGCTATTCCTAATGCCACACCAACCTGGGAAATGTATCCATGATGGGTGGCATCTCTATGGAAATGAACGTGAGTTACATAAAAGCAAACCGTCTCTTACCACACTTTATTGAGAGGTTGAATCCTTGCACTCATGTCGTGACTCGGATCGGAGCTACCTCATCATCCCCTTTTCGAGGGGGGACGTTTCAAAATAGTGCGTGCCACAGTTATTGTGTTCGCTGGCACATAACTTGAAGTATATAATGGGCTACTGAGGATGATATTATGTCCAATAAGCCATGTTCCTCACCATATCCTTCTTGACACTTCTCCTAGCTTTGTCAATCACAGGATCGCCCGTTGAAGTTCGCGATTCCCCCATCATCCTCCCCCTTACCAGGAGACTGAACTCCTCCAATGGTACTATTAACCTCGTGCAACATGATAAAGCTTGTGTGGCGACCTTCAGGGACTACAATATGCATGGCTGACGTGCTGAAAGCATTCCTATGACATACTCCTGGGGTAGATACATTGTAGCACTTAACGTTGGCAGCCCCCCCACAACCTGTTAGTTCAACATTGAGAAAACACGTGGCTGCTAATTCATTATTGAAGACAAATTGGCTGTCGACTGCGGTAGCGCGGTCACATGGATTGGCACTGGCACTCCATATGGCGAAACCGGCTTCAACACCGGATGGGGCGTGAAGGAATCCTACGGTGGTAGTGAGTTTCCTAGTACAACCTCCTTCTCTGGTATGACATACAACAATATCATAAGTTGAAAATACCTACAACTATCTATAGGAACTTTCTTCATCAATACCGTCACTCTCGGTCATGGGATCACCATCCCCAACTACGAACTCGCTGTTGCTTCTACTGTGAGCAACTTCAGAGACTCTGACGGTGTCCTTGGCATCGGGCCTCAAGATTTGACAGTCAGCACCCTGACAAATGACATGCCTGCCGCATATCCAACTTTTACTGACTGGCTGGTTACCGCAGGCGCCATTTGTCAGAACATTGTTGGCATGTTTTTCCAGCCCCTCCGAACTGGGGATGGAGACACCGGACAGCTCGCCTTTGGTGAACCTGACTACACCAAGTGCACTAGTAACATTGTATACACATAAGCTACCTCAGCTCCTAGATCAATCCAGACTCTTAGTAATTGTGTTGTTTCAGTGATATCACCAACACCCGCCGCTCACAGAGATACTGGGGTCTTGATCAGAGAATCACGTATGGAAACAGGGACATCAACATCTTGTTCCCTACTGCTGGTATCATCGATACTGGCTGCAACTTTATTTACATTGCTTCCAGTTTGGATTTAGGGTGCAGCGAGTAATAATTGTCTAATCAGTGTTCGATAGATGCCTATGGCAGGTACCGGGCTGCAATCGGCGCCACTATCAATAAGCGGAATGGTCTTCTCCATATTACCTCTCACCAGTACAGTGCCCTATAGGAGTTGAAGTTCCATATTGGCAACGTATGTCAATTCTGTCAGCCCTCACACCCCTTGTTCACTGTTTTGTACAGGGAGTCTTCAGTCTCAGCCCTAATGCTCA
The DNA here is from genome assembly GCA_016800925.1 of Suillus spraguei. Taxonomy (NCBI): domain Eukaryota; kingdom Fungi; phylum Basidiomycota; class Agaricomycetes; order Boletales; family Suillaceae; genus Suillus; species Suillus spraguei. Next base: position 254,688 of record JABCPU010000042.1, on the reverse strand, counting down.
AATTTGGCCTCGTTCTCTCAACCACAGGAGTCACGCTGAGAAGGATGACATATATCTCATCATTAAAACCCTGAGTATGCCAACTGGCGCAGGGCTTGACTTTATTATTGGCTGGACATTCATGCAGTGCTTCTACACTGTGTTAGATCGTGATAACCACAAGATCAGTTTTGCCATGACCTCATTCACTTATGCCACTACCAACTAATATGTAATTGCCAAAATATACAAGGGATCATTTTTCCGATGCAAAGCAGCATACAGATTTCTACGGATGGTTGAATTGCAGTGTACGTAAAGTTATCGACATTATGGAATAGTATTCACATCTTGAGTCTCAACAATGTCAATTCGGACTATGGTGGACCTGCAATTCGCAGCTTTCATAGATGGTATTGGCGAACCTTATTTCAGTCCGGACAGCTCGATTGAATGTTCATCGTTCTTTCTCCTTTTTGGGCTGTTTTATTTGACTACCGTGGCAACTTCAACTTCTTTTTATTGTGGGTCTCCAATTCCATTCACCCTGCTGTGTTGCTGTTCTTTCATTACTACTATGGTGAGCAGTGTGTTATATATTTAGATTTAATTAATAACTCTAGTTTGTTCGAATCTGAGTTCCCGAATGAACTGTTATAACATTACTAATTACTATGTAATTAACATGTACACAACCAACTGTAAGCTCGCTGCTTACTACATCAGTCATGTGTCTGTTCGTATCACTTATATTACGGTTTCGGACCTCACATATGGTCAGACTCGGGTCTCTTAGATACTATCATCTGCTCATTTTGTATCACATCTAAAATCCACGGTTTTGTCCTGTTATATTGTTCAATTTGTTCTAGTGTTTCTCACTGCCACTCTGCGGTGAGTCTCCACTTTTTTTTAACATCAATAAAACTGTTTAAACCATCCTTCAACCACCACCTGCCTCTTGAACTCAAGAAGGGCTGCCTGCCCACCACCTGAACCGCCAAACTGTCTTCCACAAAGAAGAAACCAACTGTCAAAAGTACTATAGTCACACGTTCATGCACAACTGAACTCCAGATGCCCGCTTCATCCCTACCACTGAGAAACATCCACCTGAAAACAACTGCTCCTCCTGATCCTCCCAGACCATCTCATAACAATTCTTCTTCAGAATCTGAAGCAGACCAGATGCATATATCCTACCACACCTCTGACACAATGACCCACACAGCTTCTGTCAACCAGTCAGCCCCAAGTAAACCACCCAAACTACTTGCCAGCGATTTCATGCCTGAGGTAGCCCAAGATTGGGAAAATTCCTGCCTAATATACTTCATGCACAAATAAATCAAAGCCAAGAACCAAGTTAAAATGGTGGCCTTCGGAATGAAAGACAACCGCTTACACACCTGGTATCTTGCACAATGTGCTACTCTAGACATTGGGACCTTTGAAGATTACATGAAGGCTTTAAAGAAAGACTGGCTCGAGGCGCACTGGGACCTGAAACTTCACAAGAAGGTTCTTGGGTCACCACAAGGATCCCAACCCTTCTATGAATGGGCATTAGGACTTCAAAACCAGAACTCCCTGCTGTTTGGTACTACTTTGCACTTGAATGATGCACAGTTGCACAATCAGCTAGAAGCTAGTCTATGTGACAAACTCATGGTACCTGTGATGAGAGCAAACCTTGCGAGCATGCTGACTCTCAAACAATGGATCAAGGAGGTTTGCCTCCTCGACAACAAGAGGATGGAAGATCTCGCTGCTCACAGGAAAATCACAGAAGACTTACATAAAATGAAATGTGCCACTTCTTCCAACTTCCTACCCAAGCCCAACCCTCATATTTACACAAACACTTCCACACCTCACCTCGGAGCTCTTATGCAGGCTGAACGTACCCTCCTAACTGATCACAATGGATGCTTTAAGTGTCACAAATTTTACGTCTCCCATAGGTCAAGGGAGTGTACTGACGGCGCACCTGATGCATCCTCTTATAAGGCCCTGATGGAAGCAGATGCTCTTGCTGCCAAGCCCAAAACCTACAAGATGTCAAAACCCATTGCCATTGTTGCACCTATTGGAGCGGTCATGCCTTCATTGGTTATTGAAGAGATCTTCAAATCCAAGGATGATGTGTACATGGCTCCTTTTGAAACCCCCCACTTGTTCTGGCCTTGTCTCTTGACTGGACCACTTTCTGCTTCATTCGAGCGCGTAGACACCTTAATTGATCATGGATCACATCTAGTTCTTATTAATGAGGACCTAGTGACTAAACTTGGTCTACAGAGACGCAAACTGTGTACCACAATAGAGGCAAATTCTGCATTTCTCTTGTCTGCCAATTCTTCTTTCTGTTTTTCTGAATATGTTCATTTGTCTCCTTTGTCTGTAAATCATGACTGGAATTCACGTACCATATGTGCAATAATCGTGCCTAATCTCATTGTGCCCCTGCTCCTTTGGAGGCCTTTCTTATCACATAATTTTCTCCTTATAGATCATGAACTCCACACATACATCAACAAGTCTTTGAATTATGACCTCTTACATCCCCCCAAACACGTAAAATGCATACAAGTCCCAATCCCCTCACATCGTGATGTATTACAACTATGTAAAAATGTTATTTAAGAACTTCAAACTGTTCTTACAACAAGCCTCGACAACAATGAGAAGCACACCACGACTAAAGTATCAAATGTTGTGTCAGTCCTTCGCCAACAAATTGATATGCTGGCTTTCATTGAAGAACACTTACAACATCTGAATGCCAAAATGTGTCACAAGTATGAGGACCAATTCCCGGATGACATTTCACACATCGACTAACTGCCAACCGATGTCATCCACCGAATAAGGCTTAAAGACCCCAACAAGATTATACAATGCCATAAGTACAACATGCCCTGCAAGTATTGCAAAGCTTTGGAGGCTCTTCTCAACCAGCATATCGTGGCAGGACAGCTAAGACCTTCCTCAAGTTCTTTTGTGTTGCCAGCCTTCCTAGTCCCAAAGAAAGATCCCACAGTCTTACCACATTGGGTGAATGATTACCATGCTCTGAATGCAAACACAATACCAGACAATCACCCTCTCCCGTGGGTTGATGAAATCTTATGAGACTGCACCAAAGGAAAAAATTTGGTAAAATAGATATGACTAATTCATTCTTTCAGACGAGGGTACACCCTGATGACATCAAGTATACAGCAATTGACACACCGAAAGGACTTTATGAATGGACCGTAATGCCACATGTTACAAACTGGGGTGGCGTCACCAGCGACAGTGAAAAGACACAGGCGGTCTGCTGGGAGGTTCTTACAATGTCCAAAAGAGGACAAGGTGAAAGTACAAGGAACGCGTTCCGAGTACGATCAAGGGTTTGGCCTCAAAGACAAGTCTAAGAGGTTCTACAAGAATAGAGACTAAGGCTAAGGAGTGCTTAGACTTAGAGACGATTCTAGACGACTTAGGTTGGAGACCTAAGTGAAGGAGATTCCAGGTAAAACCCAGTAAGATTAAAGTAAAGTATCTCTACAAGTACACTGCGCTTATATAGGTATATATGTGCGCACAGACCAGGTAACCGTGAGAATGTAACTGCATATCCTAATAAGGAAGGCATGTGTTTGTACAGATGCGTTGAGCATATGAGTCAGAATCATGTGACATGATATACAAGTAAGAAGATAAAGGGAAAATGAATAGGGGCACGTACAATTGTAACATTACCCCCTTATTACATTGAAAGTTACCAACTTTCAAACATCTCTGTTGTCATCATAGACGGGATCATAGTCGTCATAGTTAGCGACGTCTTCATCAGCGGCACTTCCTCCTAACATATAAGCCGCTTCCTCCTCTGCTACAGTCCTTGCCCGTCGACCTTCTTTTCGTTGTCGACGGTTAATAAGATACTGTTCCCACCTACGCAGTGCATCATAAAATCCATTGTCCTTCCAGGTAAGCGTAAACGGAGGTTCCCCACGACGCTGAGGGCAGTAAATGGACAGATGGGTAGGAGCGTGTCGCAGACAGATTTGACATTGATAGTCAAGACAATTCTTTTGCCGATGTCCGACCATGCCACAGAGTCGACATTTCATGTTTTCATCAGTGTTGGAAGTGGACATGCGTAATGGTGACAGTGAAATAACGGGTGTAGGACTGGTGGATCTAGCATGCTTCTTCCCTTTCCGTCGTGTCATGCGTTTTAAGGCGAAGGCATTGTCACGTCGAAGCTGTGCCTGTTGCTTGCTGGTCAAAGTGTACGCGGATGCGGGGAGGTCAGGAGTGGTCCCTCATTCAGCAACCGCAAGGAGTTCGTTAGAGGAGGAGGGAGAGGTGGTACCTAAGTCTTTTACTAAAACTGGCGAGACAGGATCCATTGGACCAAATGATGATGGGATAGACATGGGAGGGTGGATGTGAAGGTCGCGAAGTCGAGGACCTAGTGCTATTAACTCAGCAACAGGAATCCCTAATCTCTTTGCAGCTTCACACTGTTCTTCTGTACAGGGCTCATATAGCCATGCAGGATGGTCATGAGAGACTATGACGGGAGACGGTGAGGTCAGTTTTTCAATAGGAGATGGGGTTCGGGGAGAAGCGAGGTCGTCTTGCGTTTGTTGTAGATCAGTGATGGCGTCTTCGACTAAGTTTCTGGCTGCTCTGGTTTCAGCGACTGAGTGCTGGATGGTTTCAACAACCGCATTGGTGAGCTGCCCAATCTCTTGGACAGCAGTGCATAAGCCAGCAAGGGCGTCAATACTAGAATACATGCGCGAAGAAGAGGGTGCTGGAATAGGAAGTGGTGCATCTTCCTTCGGAGAGGGAGGTCGAGCAACGCCTGCTCGACGTTCGGCCACGATGTGAATAGCTTCTTCAACATTGCTTTTAAAAGAACCGGGAAGCAACAGCATAGTGTAAGAATGAATGCATTTTTGAAGATGTAAGAAGTGTTGACGATATGTAGTGTCAGTGGTTTCGTTGGCTGTGGTTTCAATGAGGGCGGCGGTACAGATAATGTTGACGAGGAGGAGGGCCAGGAAGGCATCTCTTTCTGTGAGGATTCTTTCAATTTCAAGGGCGTGTCCTTCACATAGAAGGGCAGCTTCGATGTAGGAGGTGTTGTCGATTTCAGTGGCAAGGGTTCCGTATTGTTCAGCTTCAGAGTCGGAGTCATTGTTGGCAACGGTGATGGGGGTGATGTATGCAGTGGGGAAAGACATTTGAGACGGTGTTAGTTGATCAAGTGCTAGTGCGAGTTGATTGACTGAAGGATAATCAGAGGGCGTGTTGCTTCTTATAAGCATTCAAAATTTGAGCGGAGTTCTTCAAGTTCTTTTCTGGGAGCCATTCGTTATCTCCCGGTGAATATCCTTTCCAGGAAATGAGATAGCGTCGGCAAGTGCCGGTTCCTTTGTGAGAAAGAATTGCTTCTATTTCATATTCTTCTTCTTCTTCAATGATGTCAGGTGGTGGTTCGGGGAAGTTCGGACCATGTACGTCTGTTTCGCTATAGGATGATAAGACAGAAGCATGGAACGTAGGATGAATTTTCCACTGTGGAGGGAGTTTGAGTGTGAACGTGATGGGTGATAAGACATTGATGATCAGGAAAGGTCCGTATCATTTTGGCGCAAGTTTCCTTGATGGGAGTTTGAGTCTAAGATTGGCAGCAGATAACCAAACCTTATCTCCGATCTTCCATGGAATGTACTTATCTCCTCGGGATCGTTCGGCCATTGTTTGCATTGCAATGTTATGGCAGGCGATTGCTTCTTCTCTTATCATCTGCAGGGATTGTACTCGATCTTCTGCTGCGGGGACTGATGAATCAGGGATAAGGTGAGGGATAGCGTGTGGTTCATATCCCATCATCAAATAAAAGGGTGATGCATTTCTTGCATCATGTTTTCAGTGATTGTGGACAAATTTGGCGATTGGTAGGTGTTCTACCCAATCTTCAGGATTGTTGCGGCAATAGATGCATAGGTATGTTTCAAGTTCTTGATTAAGCCTTTCTGTTTGACCATCGGTCTGAGGGTGGTAAGCTGTGGATGGAACAATGATGTAATCAAGAAGTCGGGCAAGCTCTTTAGAAAAGCACGATAGGAACTGTGGACCTCGATCCGAGATGACTTTGTCATGGAGTCCAAATCGACGGTAAACATGTTTTAAAAATAGCTTAGCAATCCCTTCGGAAGTGACGGTTTTTAGACAAGGGATAATAATTACCCCCTTTGTAAGGCCATGGTCTACCATGACCATGATACTATCAAAGCCCCCAGAGACAGGAAGGTTGGTGATAAGATCAACAGAGACCTGGGAAAAGGGGCGAGTCGCAGATGCAGGTATCGGAGCAAGCGGTGGGCGAACAGGATGCATATCAGCTTTCATTTGCTGACAAAGGGCGCAACCCTCAACGTATTTCCAAATATAGGAGCCCATAGCGGGCCACCATGCTTCTCATTTAACGAGTTCTTCGGTTTTAAATCTACCGGGATGGCCTGCGGTAGGATGATCATGATACCATTTCAGGATGTCAGGACGATGCGCCAGTGGAATGTAGGCACGATTCTTAAAATAGAGGATGTTCTCCTCAATCTTCCAGTCAGAGAGTGCCGATTTCATTGGAGGAAGACACACACCGTCGAGGGCGTCGGACACTGTCTTGAATACAGGATCATTGAGAGGGTCGGAGGATAATAAGACATCTTGCAGATCGGTATCAATGAGATGAACGAATAGAGCATCAGGAAGAAGGTCTGGTCTTCGTTATCGTCTTTGCCGAAGTCATAGTTGGGCCGGCGAGATAGTGCATCAGGTACTGCCAATTTAGTACCTGCAACATGGTGCAGTTCAATGTCGTAAATAGACAAAATCAATTGCCAACGTGCTTGGCGGCAGGTAAGCTTTTGTGCACTTCTGAAATACAGAAGATTCTTGTGGTCTGTCATATACCATACTTCTAATCTCAGATCCGATCATATCCGTCCAGATCCGATCGTTTCCATATCCGTCCGGTCCACAGATCCTGTCCGGACCACCCTTCCGAATGTACTCACTTCTCGCACCTTAACTCCCTGGTGAACATCTGCGTCTATCTCCTTTCGTCATTTCTCCTACTACCGGTACTCTGGCTGTTTATATTTCCGTCCTGTGTTACTGATCCGTTTCCTGTGTTCATTTCCGATTCATGCTTACTGATCCGCTGTGCAATAACTAATAGACTTCCGTTACACTTCGTACATAGCCCTCGGTCCCGGACTTGCTAATTATCCGTCTTAGATACTTACTGTATATAAACCACTTGTAGATCTCTGTAGAACCTTAGTTCGAATATCATCTTAGATTCTACTCATTCTGCCTCCTCCGGACTTAAGCCACTCTCCGCTTTAAGTCACCTTCCGAGACTTAGGATTGACTCCTATAGTCTATACCTCCGACTCTATCTTCGGATAGTCCATCTCTGTTAGTTTCTAGTTAGGAACTCGTTCCGAAACTAGCCTTAATCTCTGTCCTCTCCTTACGTTCCAAATTACCTTCGGACGTATTGTATCCGACACCTTCGGACACCCGGATCCGTCGCGCAACCCCATCCGGGTCTTCGGACGAATAACTCCTCCCTGAAATAAGGGGCATTACTCGAGAAAGGGGCACAGTGTACGAACTGAGGCCAAAGCCCTTCGGATCTCTCTACCCTTGAGTACAGTCTTAACATGGTCGGTGAATACCAGGACAGGGTGTGGGTTTCCCTCAAGATAATGGCGCCATTCGTTCAATGCCCGGATTATGGCAAGGAGTTCCCGGTCAAAGATCTGGTAATTGCGTTCTGCGGGGTTCAAAGACTGTGAGAGATATGCACAGGGGTGATAAACACCATTTTCGTCAGTCTGTAAGAGAACTCCACCGGTTGCTACGAGCGAAGCGTCAGTAGCAATAGCAAATTGTCGGGAAGGATCAGGGTTACGGAGTACCGGTTGGGATGTGAAGCGTCGTTTCAGTTCTTCGAAGGTGTCCATGCATTCGGTTGACCAATCAAAGGCCTTATCTTTCTTTGTTAAATCGATAAGAGGTCGGGCGATGTCAGAATAGTGGGAAATGAACGTGCGGTAGAAGTTGCAAAAACCGAGGCATGATTGAACATCTTTTATGGATTTCGGAACTGGCCATTCGGAGATTCCCTTTGTCTTGGCGGTATCCATAGCAACTTGTCCAGGGCGAATTATCATTCCGAGGTACTCCACTTCTTCTGCATCGAAGGTGCATTTCTCCGGTTTCAAGAACAGATGTTCCTTTCGTATCTTCATCAAAACCCGTCTTGTCCGTTCGTGATGTTCTGCCATCGTTGTAGAGAAAATCAGGATATCGTCCATGTAAATAACCATCCATCCTTCATTGATTTCCTGCTGGAAAGTATTCATATATGCTTGGAAAGTTGCTGGGGAATTGCAGAGGCCAAAGAACATGATGTTCGGTTCAAAGAGGCCGAATTCTGTAGTAAAAGCAGCTTTCCAGCGATCATCAGGATGGATGCGAATATTGTTATAGCCGGACCGAATATCCATTTTCGTAAAGAACTGTGCATTGTGAAGACGTGTGACAAGAGAGATAGGGAGTGGGAGCGGATAGGCGTTCTTGACCATCCAATCATTGATGTAGCGATAATCTTGACAGGGACGCAATTCTCCACTCTTCTTTCCCACAAAGAAGAAGCCACTGGCTTGGGGTGACTTCGATTCTGAGATAAAACCTTTTGCAACGTTTTCATCGATAAACGTTTTGACGGCAGCACGTTCTTTTTCCGATAGCGGATAAACCTTAGACGTGCGAGGGATAAAACCAGGTTTAGTATCGATCCGATGATCAATACCGGGGTGTTCAGGGGGTAGTTTATTTAATCCGTCTTTAGCAAAGATGTCGGTGAAGTCGTGTAGATAGTCCGGGACCAATTCTTCGAAGGATTTCTTTTTCTTTTCCTTCTCATTCCTGGTGAATTCCTGAGCTTTGTTACTGTATTTTGGAGGAGTAAGAGGAATTGTGGAATAGTTGGGGAGTTGTTCGAGTCGGGAAGTTCCATCATGTGTAAGAGGCGTGTCCATGGATACTTCTTCTATGATTCTCATGCTGACTCCATTGGTATCATATTCCACAAGAAATTCTCCATCTCCAAGTTCATATGAGGAGATTTCGCGAACTTCTGGCGCATGCCACACATCTTGCATTGTGTTGAATTGATCATCGTCCTCAGTTGGGATCAACGAGGGCATGGGTTCTCCTTCATCGGGAATTTCTTCAATTGAACTTGAAGGAGTATGTTGAAGAGTTTTTGGAGGGACATAGAACTTGGATAATTTCGGTACGTTGGTATCTCGTCTGGGGATCTCCTCTTCTGCTTTTCTTTTTCCATACTTCTGTTTTCTATTGGCCGTTGCTCAGTAGGTTCTTGTCCGGCCCGATGCTCGGGTTCGGATTCGTTCTTGCGCTTTTCTGCGCGGGGAATCGGTGATACTGCTTGTGGTAGTTGTACACGGGGAGTAGGGTCTATAGTACGTGGCATTTGTACTTCTGGTTCAGGATCGGTGGGAATAGAAGGGATGACGAGGGATCTCGGAAGTCGGGAATGTTGCCATTTCTTAGAATGATAATTAAAGAGTGGGGGCAATCCATTCCTCTTTCGATCTGTATCCAAATCAATTTCGATTTCGTCCGATTTCATTGTTCGGGGAAGAACGAGTGTTTCAGCAGCCCAATCTATACTTGGGTTCATTGCGTGTAACCATGGAATCCCCAGAAGGATTTGATCTCTTCTTCCTAATTTGGTGATATTGAATTTCCCATACATGGTTCATTCATCGATTTTGACCACCAGGAGACAGTAATGTGTGATTGGTCCTCCTTTGATAAGAGTTCCATCTGCTGTAGTAACTCGAAACGGCATTTTGAGTTTTCGTCGTGTGATTTGATGGAGTTTCACAAACTCTTCGGAAATAAATGTTCCTGCTGCACCCGAATCGATAACAGCGGTGGTGTTGACGGATTTCAAGCGAGTACGCGAGTGAAGGGTGATAGGGACACGAAGTTCTTTTCTTTCACCTACAGCGCGTACAAGTCTTAGTAATACATTGGGAGAAACATACGTCGAATCTTTGTTTCTCCAATTCAAAAATCCTCTACAATCCGCCTCACAGTTTCTTCATCTTCTTCTCCTTCTTTGACTTTGGTTTGTCGGAGCAGTGTCTTCTTCTTTCTGTCAGGACAATTATGAATGCGATGTCCTGTCTTCTTGCATCCGAAGCATTGTCCCTTCTTCATGCGTTCGGATCTTTCCGTGTCGGAGATTCGATCTACAACCATTGCGTTGGAGTCACAATTAGGGATGTATCGTGCATTTCCATAGTTTTTCTTCTTCTGTTGTGGAGCATGATGTGTCCTCATGGCTTGGAGACAATGATGGGAGTTGTCAATGGAAATGCATTGCAGCACAACGTCTCGGAATACTTCCGATACATCTCCTAGTGCGAAAAGCTTTGTAAGGATACCCCAATTCAGGCCATCTTGGAAGAACTGGATCTTCATTGCATTGTCGGTGATATGAGCCTTGGCTGCAAGTGCCTCAAAGTCGGCGATGTAAGTGTGGAGATCTCCGCTTCCTTGTTTGAGGTCCCTGAGTTTCATGAGTGCAGTTCCCTTGGTATCCACTGGGTCGAAGGCTTCTTTGAAGCTTTTCATAAAATCCACCATTGTCCCATAACCAACTTTTTGTCCAGAGGTGTCGGTTGATTGAGCATGATCAAGGAATTGCTCTTTCCAGGATTTGGCATTTCTTTCGGTCATAAAGGATGTTATGAAAATGATCTTCTGCTTATCAGTGGTGTAAAGCTTTTCGTTGATGTCGAAGTGTAGATTGCATGACTGGATAAATTCGCGGGAATTGTCGGGATCTCCATCAAAACTGTTTGGCTGACCGATCTTGTATTCAAATTCTTTGGTCACCATATTGATGATTCGTCTGATGAGTTATACTTTCTCGGTGCCTACATGCGCTGTCTTGCTGTCCGTTAGGGCTTGTCTTCTGTCAGAGGGCTTCTCTTGACAATCTAGCATACGTGTACGCTAATCTGCTTATCAAAGCAATCAGGGTTCAGGGTCGAAGACGGATAGTTGACGATTCGGTGGACTTTAATCTTTTGTTACGAACTGGGGTGGCGTCACCAGCGACAGTGAAAAGACACAGGTGGTCTGCTGGGAGGTTCTTACAATGTCCAAAAGAGGACAAGGTGAAAGTACAAGGAACGCGTTCCGAGTATGATCAAGGGTTTGGCCTCAAAGACAAGTCTAAGAGGTTCTACAAGAATAGAGACTAAGGCTAAGGAGTGCTTAGACTTAGAGACGATTCAAGACGACTTAGGTTGGAGACCTAAGCGAAGGAGATTCCAGGTAAAACCCAGTAAGATTAAAGTAAAGTATCTCTACAAGTACACTGCGCTTATATAGGTATATATGTGTGCACAGACCAGGTAACCGTGAGAATGTAACTGCGTATCCTAATAAGGAAGGCATGTGTTTGTACAGATGCGTTGAGCATATGAGTCAGAGTCATGTGACATGATATACAAGTAAGAAGATAAAGGGAAAATGAATAGGGGCACGTACAATTGTAACACCGCAGGGCGGACGGAATGCGCCTGCAACACACCAACGCTGAATGTTCATGGCCCTCAGGCCACTCATCGGAAAAATTTGTCATGCTTACCTGGATGACATCATCATCTGGTCTCAAACGGTAGCAGAACATGTCAAAAATGTAAGACTCGTCCTTGATGCTCTGTGTAAGGCAAACCTTTTCTGTTCCGCAAAGAAAGTGACTTTCTTTTGCACAGAGATTGATTTCCTCGGCCATCATATCTCAGCTAATGGCATTGAGGCCGATACGTCGAAGTAAAGCGAATTCTAGACTGGCCTGTACCAAAAAATGCAAGCGACATACACTCATATCTCGGACTGGTACATTACTTGGAACAATTTCTACCTAACCTTGCAGATCACACGCAAATCTTGTCACCCTTGATGACAAAATCAGCGGACCTACACTGGCCAGGATGGTCAAATATGCACCAACTTGTGTTTGATGCTGTCATGAATTCCAAATACAAATCATTATTCTTTCCTTAATTTCCCTAAAGTGTCTAAACCCAGCGCTAAGACAAACCATAACCCCATTGAAATCCCTATATCCGCTTCTATAACCAAACTCCCTGATGAAGATGAAGAGATCTTCTATGATGCTATTGGATAAGATAAGATAAGATAGTATCACGCGATCTTAGAACCTTCTAGAATATGATGTCATAACTATGTCACAACTATCACATCGTACAATTCTCACTTCTATTTTATGATTGGCTAGTAGTTTCAGACTCAGTTTATATCTCAGTTTCAATATGTGTATATAGTTAGCTAGTTTCACTGTAGTAGTTCTTTACTTCAAACCTCTTATATCTACATCTGTAGCAATCCAAGATGTCCTTGCTCCTCTCTCTTCTTGTGATAACCTTAGTTTGAGTCCTAGTCTCTGCCCTTGTGTTAATTCGTTTGTGGGTTGTGACAGATGCCATCAAACAACTGGTGGTCGGACATGGGTGCCTGACAACAATCATTCTCGATATTTCCTTCTCTTATACCCTTACCCCATCATTCATTTACGGTGTCTCATACCATAGTTGAAACAATAGACTTCAGACGTTCATATCCTCGTTCTGATATGTCATGGCTGTAGATCAACTTTACACCCTGCTTGACAACTTGAACGCTTCTCGTTTCGCAAGCTGCAGGCTGCATTTGCCTTGCATCGCATTTCGTGTCACAGCAGTCAAGCGGGGTCGAGGTCAAGACCAGGAGATATATGAAGTTAAGGCCGACGGGCTTCACGACCTGCTAATCACCACGAAGGACACGCTGATTCAGTTCTCATCACCACGACCAACTATGCAGACGTTTTTTCTTGTTCGTCCTTGAAATCGCGTTATCTCAGGTGGTAGGACCCAAAGATCAGCTGTTATTCTGGGTACCACCTGCTTGTCGAGGCCTATTGTATAACCATACGACTGCATTAGTGATATATAGGGGAGGTCCTGAGCTTTATGTGAGCTGTATGGTACATGGACAGCACCGGCAACAATGCTGAAAGGAGTAAGCATCTTCAAATGCCCTTTCCGTTCCTCCACTTCAAGTTGGTAAAATCAACAATTTCAGACCTTAGTACTGCGATGATCGTATTCTCGCGATTGATCCTTTGTGGAGACTTATTTTAGATATAACATGAATGCGACATGTACAGTGGTTCCTCCTGCAGACCCTAAAGGTAAACGCATGGCAGATGCTGCTCTCACGTAAGATGGGCGAGCAAGGAAGGTGACTAAGACAGCCGGGTTATCCGCGTAATTGATGGATTAGATTACACATAACGAACTCAGATGCAGGCGACTTTAAAGAGTTGGAGGCCGCATGCACCAGGCATCCAACTGCTTGGGTTCTTTCTTGTTTGTCATGGACGGTAACTTGGTAGTATGAGTGTTTTGTATTGCGTAGCTGTACTTGTGTCCAAATACGAGCAAACGGATTGTGAGCATGCAAAAATAGAGTCGGGGCACTCGGCTTTGTCGCTGCGTTGGCAGGGTCACTGCAAGTTCAAATGATGAAGCGATAAATGGGGTCATGATGAGAGACCAGAGATTCGAGCGAGTATTCGGTGGTTGCGAAGAAGAGAATTGTCAATGCCTACCAGCAGGTTATGACGCAACTGTTGTAATCAATTGAATATTATGCCGTCTGACAGTAACAATTTTTCCAAATCAATTAGAATCGTACCCATGAGTATATTCAGGCGATAAAAGCTGGTCGCCGTCCTACAGTGTTCCCCCATTCAGAGATATCATTCGATATCCTCCTGAGAAGATTCCATATCACTTCGCACAGAAATGCATTCCTCCTCGCCGTTGTTGTTGCTTTGACAGCATCTATGTATGTCCGTGCATGTGGGTGCCTGGGAGAGCTTTGCAATTCATCACTATGTTTGTGCGAATGATGAAGTGAGTATGAGCAGGTTGCTGGATCTGCCAGCCGTAACTTGAGCCAGCAACGTCAAGACAGTAAGACATGACATGTTCCCGCTTTCGCCTTGGTATCATGGTTGATGAAGCAATACTTAGTTCTGAGCCCATCAGTACAACTTTTCGTACTGTCGTAATCTTGAATAAGGACCGAGGTATATGTATAGATGACTGGGTTGACGTTGAATATGAGCGTAGACCGACAGAGTTCCATGCAAATATTAGTAAACACCTTCAACTCGGAGAACTGGCGTATTTAGTGCTGCTCAATTCTAAAATGTCGTTGTCAATATTACCGGCCTCAAGATATCCTCACGCTTCCCTTCCCTGTTGGTTCCATTTTCAAGGTGTTTGCGTACTTGAGTGGCCCCACTTCCTGCATTGCACGGTAAACATAAAGTGCATGCTGGTTATGCGTTTAAGTGACGCTGACGTCGTCCTCGGCGGTCCGCGGGTTCGTTTCTAGTTGGCTCGCTGTTGTCTAGATGGTTCCGCTCCTCGGTTTACAAGAGAGCAGGGCTCATAACCTATAAAGACTAGACACTGCCTTAGCCCTCAGTCGTGATGGAACAGACTGAGGGGAGAAGTAGGTACGACGTGATCTATAAGGGGTGGTGGACATTCCAATTGTTGAACTCCGATGCCGTGGCTCATCGTGTCAGCGTGCAAAGCATTAACATGTTCAGACCCACTCGCGATCTTAACGTTTACGAGCTCTCTACCGATGAAGCCAGTGCCACCGGCTTGCAAAACGAGACTTCAGTGCCTTCCAGCGACAGGGAGGAGACACTCGCGCTTCTAGGGTCATGCGCTCTCATTGTTTTGAGCGGATCTATCTCCATACTCGGTGTAACGTTGTCTGCCTCAAAAGTAGCTCACCATGTGTTCGCCCCTCGTGCTGCTCCCATTCCTATCTTACGATGCGCCTCGTCGGACGTACACGACGACTCGAACATATATTCCCTTCCTCCTCGCATCAGAAACAATGACGGTGGAGCTGTAGTAGCGATTCAATCGCTCGATACAGGCGTGGAAAGTCTTGGACGTGTATGTCGCGTCTTTGATGGAGTTTTTGAACCTTCGCGTTGGCAGCGGAGCTCAGCAGAAGTTATACGGCCTGGTGTGAGCCTGGTATGTGTCCTGTTCTCGAATGTATGCAATGTATCATTTGTCCTGTCATACAGGTGACACACAGCACCAGGGACGTGCTGCCGTTCGTACTACCAGAATCATGGACTATTGCTCTGAACGCTGCAGAGACGCCACCACCTTCAGAGGATCCCATACCACTCTCTGTCTATGTCGTCAAGGGTCGGAAAGAGCACATTTGCTCGGACGCTCTTGAACAGGCTTTTGGCGAGGTATGTTTAAAGTTCAACATAGTCAAATACTGCTGACGGTGCTTTATAGATTTCAGCGCATTGCATATCTCGAATGCGACGTGGGACAATCCGAATTTACACCTGGGGGTTTGGTCGCCCTAAACGTTATCGAGAACCCGGTATTCGGTGAGCAATCACTACATCAACCTAGTAGAGCCATTGAAATATCTTTGTATTGAGGCCCGCCTTTTACGCATCCTAGTCTTCCATACAAAGCCCACTACGTTAGAGCAACTTCACCACGGTGCAGTCCGGCACACTATCTTGCGGCCGTTCAAGTGCTACTTGAAACGTACAAGATCGAGGTTCAAACTTCTATGCCCGACGATGAGTCGATCGACACGAGGGTAGCCGATGTTACTCCCCTGGTGGTCAATACTATGGGATGGACGAAGGGTCTTGGTGCTGATCTAAATGCCAAGATCGAGAAAGCTTGCCGAGCCCACCCATGTATTTGAGATTATAGGTTCAGAAGAGAAAGGTTGGCCAACTGCTCCGCCAGCCTATGATACTCCTTACAACCAGTCTGTGCCGAGCAAGGCATTCCAGTATACGCTCGAAGTAATATCACCAAATCTGACGAATACACATTTTAATGCCGTCGACCAGCGCAACTTAAACACCTTGTCTTATTTTCATGCTATCTTTCCATCTATCGCATCTGCATCATTTCCATCTGCGTCTGCTCTACTTCACCAGATGACAGCAACCAAGTGGGAGATCTCACATCCTCTCTGTGCCCGATATCCATACGAGGTGGACTGGAGCCGGGCATTCGACCAGGTCATCCTGATCGGTGCAGGATACGAGGATGTGATTCCCTCGGAGATCTCCAACGACTTGAACGGCGCGATCTTTGGCCTTGTTGAATGGGAGCCTGGAACTGAAGATCCACTGTATCGCGGCACACCTTCCTAATCCGTGAAATTATATTCTATGCTGGATTATTTAGGCCTGCGGGAAGTCACCCAATGAATCCTCTACTTTATCATAGATTACGATCCAGTACTAGTCTATAGTATCTAGTTGACCCAATTCAGGATGTGGCGTTTAGCCTTACACTGGTTGCGTCCTGACTTGATGCAGCACCCACCGAATTTATATTTCATCGACCCTTGAAGTTGATCACGAATGACAGAGCATGCAGGAACCCAGCACTCCATCTTTTCAGTACGAGGTTAGACAATTTTCGATCACGTTGCACAACATTGCATGTCGACATAAGTCTTGTTTACGGGCTTGGTAAGGGCTGCGCATATAGTACATCATTGCATCACTGATTTACTAGCAGGTCCAAAGCGGTACCTGTTCACATATCACCCACATACTCACCCTCTCCCTTGCACTCCACCATCAGTATTCAAGCGGGACATCTCTGACTGCCAACGTGCCAATCCGATCTTCGCCTGACGCACTACATGGCCCAGCTGTGCGTCACGGGTCTTGTGATTGAGTCTATGAACGGGTCACACGACTCAAACAACCCTACAACGATATGTCACGCTTGTGGGACAGGAGAGCAGTAGGGAGGACAGCAAGAGTGGCAGTGGGACTGCGACTGTTTCAAGGAGGGTTTCGCTGTCAGACGGAGCTGAGGGAAGGGTAGTAGGAGGGATGATAACTGTGAGGAGGGTCTAGATGGAGGGATTTGGATGTCCGTGACCCTAGAAGACAAAGTGATCGCAACAGGCGACAAGAATGTGACAGTGATGACTGAGGAGACAGGGATGATGAGATGATAGTAGAAGGGACGGCGGCAGGGATTTAGACCAAAGGGAGCGAGATCGTGATGGTTGATAAATGTTGTGACAGAGTCCGGGGACTACTATGATCATGGACGATGCAAAGACGGGCAAGGCGGAACAGACGAATGGTTGTGGTCGTAGGTCTATGCTACATCTCTGTATTGTGATATGTGGTGCTGAACACCTTGAGAGACGCTCGCTCAGACTGAGATCCATTTAATTCATGAATAAAACTTACAAGGACAGACAGAGATAACGTGCCATTCTCATTATTTCCTGGTAGTAGTAAGTGACACCATGCTTGTAAGTATATCTTTGTGCATGTGAGTGTATTTGACGTGGGCGAGGATGAGCGTGATGCGGTGCTCGCATGTCACTTGGTGGATCATATGTGATATCTATGGATTTGAAGAGATGCTGGGCTAAGGTAGCGTGGTTAGCGAAGGAGCGGGCTCGGCAGGAAATGAAATCACCTCGCACTCCATGGTGCACACGCATACACAATTTTGCTTGTGAGACCGCTGATAGTCCACTCGTGAGTCGTTGGAGCCTGGAGGAGTATCTATGGTACTTGCCTCTGCGTTAACAACGAATGGGTAGTCCATAATGGTCGATCTCCGGCTATTCTTCACGTTCGCGACCGTGTCTTTGAGGCGGCCCAGAGTGCTGTGGTTGCATGCGAATGAGATGACGGGCGGGTCATTCGTGACCCATGGGAAGAGGTTATCGAACTAATGAAGAGAGATGTTGTTTGTTCTATTGCCTACTATGTTGAACGAACAGGTGGATGCAAGCCAGTAAGTATGCGGAACGTGTTTGATAACAAATGTGTAGCTAGCCAGAACGGCGCCAAGTTCTCTACGCCCTAGTCGCTGATCATGGACACTAATGCAATAGGGTGAGGCACGATACTTGAAATGAAGAGCTTGTAGATATCGCTGTTGATCGCAGTGACGATTACAGCTAAATAACAAGCAGAGGGGTACGTACGCATGTTTGTTTCTGCTGGGTTATAGACTTTCCACCTTGCAGATTCGCCCGCAACTCATTTTTTTCCGGTAGGAATGGTATCGATTCACTGGCCGTACGTCCATGATGGAATCGAATGGATGAATGGTCATGGTGGATAGCTAGATGAAGAGAGGAAAGCTGGCGCTGGATTGGCTGCAGATATAGGTTTCAGGCCCCGTGTCCTGGGCGTCTAATGATAAGTACATGAAGCAGGTTGAGAAGCACAAAAAGGCCCGGAACACGCGCCTCTGAAACTTGGATCAAGACATCCACAAGCTCTCCAGCAAGTTGTGATCAACGCCATCCACCTCGAGCAGAATGACAGAAGAACAGCCCATCATTCCAATCGCAACGGCTACTCAAACATTTGAAGGTCATGAAAATATGTTTTGGAAGTCGCAGTCTCCCCGATAGACGCCGCATGGTCACGGCCTCGTACGACAAGACACTTTGTTTGTGGGACTTGGAAGACGGTATTTTGTTGAAGAAAATGGAGGAGCATCGCCGCAAGTACGAGGACTTGCAGTATCAGGAGATGGGCAATTCATCGCAAGCGGTGATTTCGGTGGAGAACTCATCGCCTGGAACAGAGACGGCGAATCTCTCACACAACCCATCAAAGTCCACTCCAACGAATAACGTCACTTGATTTTTCCCCGGACAGCACATTTCTTGCGAGTGGCTCAATGATCACACAACACAGTTCTGGAACACAAAAACATGGGAGGTGCAAGGAAATCCAATCAATTGTGGCAACCGAGTCTACTGCGTTCGGTATTCGCCGTCTGGTGAACATCTTGCCATCGCAACCAGGATATTCAAATATGGAATCCAGGCACAAGGGAATGCATCGCAAAGTTCAAGGGTCATGAATCATGGAATACGTCACTCGCGTGGACGCCCGATGGAAAACAGCTTGTCTCGGTGGTGATACAATGATCCCACCATACGGATCTGGGATTCATCGACCTGGAAGCAAGTCGGTGAATCCTGCAAGGGCCATACTGGGTATATCTGGATGATTGCCCTTAACACTACTGGCACCCTTCTCGCGTCCGCATCTCATGATCGCCAGGTTCGCATTTGGCGGCTTTCGGATCAACAAACCATCGCCATATTCGCTGTACGGATCCGGTATATTGTGTTACCTTCTCCATGGATGGCAAACACATCCTTAGCGGAGGAAGATAAAATGATCTCAAAGTGGGCAGTACCTTCGTCCGAGTATATTCTCAGGATCAGCATCAGATGTAAGTATTCTCTTTATCTTCCGCCCCTTCTTCATCTCATTTTCTTCAAGGATGTGTTACGGGGAGACATCCCGAGGGAACAAGTGGCAGATAATGTGAGTTCCCGTGCATTGCTCGTCTCCTTGCATATTGATCATCAATGTTGATTCCAAGGTTCAACAGTCTGATTGCGAGGTTTGTTTCTAGTCTTCATTCTTACCATGCAATCTGACCATGGGTGATCCAGATCCTCGCTATCGACCTATCGGCCCGCAATGCATGCATAACCGGCGACTTGTCTACTGCTGACAGGCTGCTCACCCAAGAGATCAACGCTGATAGCAACAACTACAAGTCTTACGCGAATCGCTCGTTTGTACTGGCGAGAAAGGCTGACTGGGACCGCGCACTTGATGACGCACTCAAGGTGATACACTGTCCTCTCGCGACCTTTTTAGCACAGGATATCTTACATGGCAATATAGGGCATGAGCATTCAGCCATCCTTGATAGGCTGCATCTCCAAGGGCATCGCTCTCTGTGGTAAAAGGCAGTTCCAGAACGCAATGAAAGCATTTGACCTTGGGTTCATGTTCGTGGGTACAAATCTCAAGAAAACACTTCTCCTACTCTTGATCAAGGTACGTCATTTTTGTCTCGTGTGGTCGCGACTTACGTGGAAACTGTCAGGCCATCGCCCTTTTTAATGCAAATCAACATGAGGAGGCAATTCTGCGCGTACAAGACCTAGCTGCCACTTGTCCAAATGTCGATGCTCTCGCCTGTCAAATCGTAGAAGTGAGTGTTCTTGACACAGCCAAGCCCACTCCATGTATTAACGTTGCGCTCATTGCGCTCAGGCTTATCTACATGTCCAATTAGGCTTGAATGTCTTGAATGGCGTGGATGAGTGCGTCACAGCGAAGCTGCTGACCACTTCACTTCCGCTGTCAACACCATTCATTTCTCGTCCATGTCGGCCATACATTCTCAATATGATGTCTTCGTGGTGGTAGGTTCATTCGAATATAACTGCAGATCGGGGTTTCACACTTCATCGTGCTTTTCCTAGTTATTCGGGTGGGACCTCATGTCCTTATGGAGAATTGCACACCAGAATCGGTGTCATGCGCTCCTTCGAGCAGGTAGACTTCCAGAAACCATCGAAGCATATCGATATATGATAGATATGGCTGACGAGGCCACAAAAACATGCTGCCTTGATTGGTTCACAGGCAAGTTTTCGTGATGTCAACCAGGTATAATTTCTGACCCCATCATTTTACTTAGCTTTCAAACGAGATTGCAGCATGCACTGTGCCGCGGGCGGTGATGATGCTCTTGCTGCGGGTAACTATGACAGAGCTATCGAGCTTTACTCTGCGGTGATCGACTGCGATTTTACAACGGATACCGTCTTTGCGAACCGCAGTAGAGCAAGGTCAGCGAAAATGCTATGGGACGATGCCCTTCTCGATGCGGAAAAGGTACGATGACAACTGTCGTTTCGTATTCGATACTCATTTTGATGACACGCAGGTCATCGAACTCAACCCCTCATCTTACATTGGTTATCAGTTGAAGCATGCGGTACTTCATGACGCAAAACGATATGATGAAGCCATCGCGGCCTTCAGAATCATGCTCTCCAAGTTGGAAAATGCTCCCGACACACAAACGCAAAGTACGCTCCAAATGACACATCCTTCAACATTGCTGACTCTTTTTCCAGACTTGCGCCGACAGTATACTACCCCATCGAAAGCAGAAGGTGCTATTCAAGAGGCGATCAAGACTCGACTCGACGACGCCCCCCATCGTCTAATCAACACTTCCACTGGGCGCTTGTGTAATCGTGAAGTACAGATCAGTACCTTCAGAACGAGCGTAGAGTACAAAGAACTTCTGTCATCCACAATGAAGCATGCAGACCTTCAAATGGAACGCATCCAGGACGTGGTGGCGACATACTTCAGTTATGTCATGCTATCGCATAGGTGGGAGGAGATGGAGCCGTTGTTGCACGATATCCAGGGCAAGGTGGTATATGACTTGGATCCAGTTGGTGGCATCGCGAAGTTGAAGTCATTCTGTGAAACTGCTCGTAATCAAGGGTATCGCTGGGCATGGGTTGATACCTGTTGCATCGACCAGACTAATAATGTCGAGCTCCAACAATCAGTTAACTCCATGTTTATCTGGTATCGCCATTCAGCGCTTACCATCATCTACCTGTCGGATGTTCCACCTTTGTCGCAGGCTGGCGCACTCGCAAGTAGCGCTTGGAACACGCGAGGATGGACAGTTCAGGAATTCCTCGCCCCCAGACTTGTCCTATTTTACCAGAACGATTGGTCGCTATATCTCGACGATCGCTCTCCTAACCACAAGGATTCCCTTACAATCATGAAGGAGATGGGGGATGCGACAGGCATAGATTCCCATGCCCTTGTTGCCTTCCGTCCGGGGATGAGAGACGCCCGGGAGAAACTCCAATGGGTGTCGGCCCGTGTCACCACATGGCAGGAAGACACTGCATACTCATTATTTGGTATCTTCGGTGTCAACTTGCCTGTTATTTATGGTGAGAAGAAGCAAAAGGCGCTTGGGAGGCTCTTGCAGGAGGTCGTAGCTCAGTCAGGTGACATCAGTGCCTTGGACTGGGTGGGGAGATCCTCCGAATTCAATAGCTGCCTGCCGGCCGACATCACTTCATACAAAGCTCCACCATACACCATGCCATCTCTGTCCGAAGATGACATCCAGACATCAATATCCTCACTCCGACCTGTCGTGGCTCTAGATTCAATTCTGAAACTTTACGACCTGCTTGACAACCTGAATGCCCCTCGTTTCGCACAATGCAGACTGCATCTGCCTTGCATTGCATTTCGTGTCACAGCAGTCAAACGGGGTGGAGCTCAAGACCAGGAGATATATGAAGTCAAGGCCGACGGGCTTCATGACCTGCTGATCACCACGAAGGACACGCTACTTCAGTTCTCATCACCACGACCCACTATGCAGACGTTTTTGCTTGTTCGTCCGTGGAATCGTTATCTCCTCGAGCTCCCTGACTTCGCGGAGTCATCTAACTTGGCAGAGCTGCCTGACATTGCCGACGACACGGAGAGCGAGGAGGATTATTGGTCTCTTCCCGGGTCTCCATTACAGGAATCACCTGGGGAAGCACAGGAGTCGGTTGATCCGGCATTGATCGATCGAGCGTTGCGATTGACTGCTCGTCTTGAGCAGCCTTTTGGCGCATTTTTACTAGCACAGCAGCGCGGGGGAGAATACAAGAGAATCGCGTCAGATCGTGATATTATTGCACAAGTCAAAGACCTTTCTTCTATTCCGGACATGGTCAAGACACTTGAGATATTGTAGCGACGTGCATTTGGGAGTTATTTATATCCGTGGATTCTGTTCACTGCTGTATGATGGACGTCAAAACACTCGAGATAACTAGCTGGATTTGATCATTACTTCATACAAAGCTCCACTCTACACCATACCATCTCTGTCCGAAGATGACATTCAGATGACAATCTCCTCGCTCCGACATGTCATGACTGTATTTGCAAAGAAAATCACGACCGGAAAGACCCTCCACCTACATGTAGCGGGAATTTAGTTCGGAAACTTTATGTTCGACCAGGTTCTGTCTTTGTTTCCCTGCAAGGATTTATGCTGTTTGTTATTTCTGGTCCGCGTCGCCTCCCGCCAGTCAAGATTTGACTTCAGAGGAACGACAAGCGGACCCGTAGGAACTTTGGGGTTTGGCTTTTTGCCATTTATACTGAATGAGATAAGTAGCACGTGTGCCTTTCGTGAGCTGTAGAAGAACACATCGTCTGCGCCGAACTTGTTGAAAGAAGTGATAAGCTCGTTCTCGAGAAAGTTGTCTTCATCGCTAGAGTCTGGCTCATCCTTACGCCACTATCAGCAAACATGATCCCGCTCTCCTCGTCAGAATCCTCTCAAGAGCTGAAAGTACGAGCAGAACCTGGGAGTGGATAGCCGGAAGCAGAGAGATGACGAGAGAGTGCCGAGAGTTTGATGTTGTTATCGGCTGGTGGGAGTTTGCGCACAGTGAATGACAGTTTGGACATCGTCACAGCGAGCGTCATCGCATTTGATGGTCACTGAGGGTACATCAACTGCATTGAGCGGGCAAGCGTGCAAATCGATACAGTCAACTTGAACATGTACAAGTTAAATTCATCTGAAATGCGTCGATAAAGAAGGTGAACACGCTAGAATTTTAACATGGACTCAGTATAATATTTTGAATTGAAGGGCCGTCATGGCGGTCTACCACACCTCAAAGTATGACTGCACGAAACTTGGGTGAGACAAAAGCACTGACTACGTTGGAAAAGAGAAAAAGACTTGACAGAATAAGGACGCTGATTTTTGAGGGATTGTCAAACAGTGCTGTCAACCATTTCTGACGTCAGGAAACAGTTAAAAAACTAGTGATTCATGCTCACATTTCACCGCTCCTCATCCTTTTCCTAGATTCAAGTTTATGATCATCCTAAGATGAGAGTGCGACCTACCTTTTTGGGTGATGGTTTTGTTGAACTTGGAGGAATGTGCGATGGCAGCCGCCCATGTTGCTGGAACTTCGGAAGTGATTGATGGTAGCGTTGCGGTAGTCGCAATTCGCCAATGTAAGATATGTCAGAGTGGTTAAGAACCTGGAGTCAAAGCACCACCAGCATTAAAATCACGCACTTCCTCGTTGGACAGCGAGAGACTGTGACAAGCAGCCAACATTGGGCATGCGAACCAAAAGACAAGAACACGGGAAATGAAATCGCTAGCCAGACGATACCCGGACTTCGACGTCACCTTATGATGGTCTCCAGGACATAAAGAAATTCACGGAAATGAGACGGCTGACAAGGAGGCAAAATTGGCAGTGAGAACTGAATCAATCATAGTGCCTATCAACACAACCAGTGGGAGGACGGACAGACGGGACTTTCACGATATTGAACAGCGATGATCGTGGCGCAGGGGATACCCTTTTTGGGGTGTTGATTTCAATCTCAGATCTCAAGCCGCGCGAGAACAAGTACTACATTAATTTCGTAAATGGTGGTTTTCAAACAGTAACATGCCAGCAAACCATCTCTTGCCACATTTTATTGGGAAGTTGAACCCTTGCACTTGTGATGACAAGGATCACAGCTATCTCCTCATTCGCTTTTTCGAGGGGGACTGACGTGGCTATGGTTCATCACATTCGCTAGTGCATATATAATGGGCCACCAGGTATGATATGATTTCCCAGTAAATCATGCTCTCTGCTGCATTCTTAAGCTTGTTGACACTCCTGGCTTTGTCAAACACGGGATCGCCCGCCGAAGTTCCCAATTCTCCCATCACCCTCCCTATGACCAGGAGGCTCAAATCCTCCAATAGTACCAACCTCGTGCAGCACGACGAAGCTCGCGCGGCGGCCTTCAGGGACAACATCAGGCGTGGCCAACCTACTAATGTCTTTTTAGAATCCGATTTTTTCGCCGACATCGTATCAGTTGACATTGGCATTCCCCCCACAACCTGTAAGTTCAACACTGAGAAAACATGCGGCTGCTAATGTATTATTGAAGACGACTTGATTGTCGACACCGGTAGCGCGGTCACATGGGTTGGCGCCAACCATCATTACGTGGCAACCCACACCAGCGTCAATACTAGGCAGCCTGTGGCGGTAACCTACAGTTCTGCCTCCTTCGATGGTATGACATACAACAATATCATAAGTTGAAAATACCTACGATTATTTATAGGAATTCTATACAATGATACCGTCGCTCTCAATGGCTCGCAGGCCATCGAGATGCCAATCGGTGTCGCTTCTGTTTCGCACGGCATCAATTTTGATGGTATCCTTGGCATCGGACCTGCAGGCTTGACAATCGGCACCCTGAAAAATAGTCCGAAAGACACGTTCCCGACTGTCACTGACTTCCTGCATGCCAAAGGCGCCATTTCTCAGCCCCTTGTTGGTATCTTTTTCCAGCTCAGCACTCTAGAAGGAGAGAGCAGTGGAGAGCTCAGCTTTGGTGAGACTAACCCTGCCATGTACATCGGCGACATTACATACACGTAGGCTACCTCAGCTCCTTGGATCAACCCAGACTGACAGTAATTGTTTTGTTTCAGTCCTATCACCACCACTGCCCCCGCATCGAACTACTGGGGTATCGATCAGAGCATCACTTACGGGCCCACTGGCACGATGATCTTAAGCTCGACCGCTGGTATCATCGATAGTGGCTTCACCTTTATTTCGATTGCTTCCGGTGTGTATTTAAAGTCGGCAAGTAATAATGGTCTAATCAGTGTTCGATAGATGCCTATGATAGGTACCGGGTTGCAACCGGCGGTACATTGGATACGGCGACTAATCTTCTTACTATTACCCCTGGGAAGTACGGTGCTCTACATAACTTGGACTTCCATATTGGCAAGGTATGTCAATTCTGTCAACCCTCGCATCCCTTGTTCACCATTTTGCATAGGAAACCTACAGTCTTACACCCAACGCCCAAATCTGGCCTCGTTCTATTAACGCCGCGATTAATGGGGCCGACAATGCCATATATCTCGTCGTTAAAAGCCTCGGCACACCCACGGGTCAAGGGATTGACTTTCATAATGGCTACGTATTCCTTCAGCGCTTCTACACTGTGCTCGATACCAGCAACTCCCGCGTCGGTTTTGCCAAAACTTCGTTCACTGATGCCACCACCAACTAATATGGAATTGCCAAAGTATACGAAGCATCTTTATTAAGAGGTAAAGAGGCATAGATTGTACAGACTGTTCTCATGGAGGTGTAGTTGGTATGATTTGATTATAGCAATACAAGTAATCAGCTCGCCTGTCGGATGCTTTCTTCTTACCGTTTGCTTGTTTTCGTGACCTGTCAGCATCTCGTATTCATGAATAGCCTCCAAATTGTGCATAACTGTTCTACTACGTGGTGTGAATTGGTATGATTTATATATTTCTCCTGCCCGTATGGCAATTACATCTAATTACATGATCCGTCACCAAGCATTATGGGTGAGCTGCCAAGCGGTTTTATCTTTTCCAAAGTCATGAGTGTCGTCGTCCGACTCAAGTTCCGTGCAGTACAGGTGTGGTTGGCTATTGATGTATCTTACGACCCTACTGATTCCTTATTGAAATTCTACCATGTTTGGTTACTTTACCGACGTATTACTTGATGTACAAGTCCATATCGACTGTATGGACTTACACACTTGCCCGCTCGATGTAATTGATATGTTCTCTGTAGCTTTCAGATGGCAACGCTTGCTGTGTCTTGCACGACATTAATGTCCAAACTGTCGCTCCCTGTCTGCAAACTCCCACCAGCTGACGACAACATGAAATTCTCACCACTCGCCGCTCTCTAGTGCCGCTAAGCCTACTTCTGGCTCCCAACTCATAGGTTCTCCTCGTACTTTTAGCACTTGAAAGGATTCTGACAACGAGGATGAGAGCGGGATCATGTTTACTGCTGCTGGGCGTAAAGACGAGCCAGACTAACGATGGTGAAGATGACAAGACGAGCTTATCTCTTGTTTCAGTAAGCATAGCAGTACGTCTATTTCCGCTCCTTTGGAACCTTACTCGGGAGAACAGTAAGGAACACTGAATGAATCGGACGAAAGTAACAGGACGAAACTGTGGATCTTTTAGAGCGTGATACTAATGGGTAGATGATGGTAGGTATGAGACCCGAGTCTAGTCTGAACAGTACAGAAGTCGCGGGATATAAGGGGATGGATCACATGACGTTTGATAAGGTAAGCATGTAGTAAGCAGCCAGCTTACACCCTCTCACTCTCCGAAGCATTTTCTCCGGCGTCTTTCTCTCCTTGCGTCAAGTCTTCTTCGTGTAATGAAACGTCTTCTTCAGACCTCGTTTGAGCGTAGTTTGATGTGGTTTCTTCAGCTCTCGTTTGTCTTTCGTTGTACTCTTGAAGCACTTGTGTTTCTTCAAGCTCTTTACCCGGCACCCAGACGTCCGCTTCTGGACCGTAGCCGCGCCAGCGAACGAGATATTGGCGTCCGCGTCCCCGTGTTCTTCTATCCAGGATGCGTTCTATTTCCCATTCTTCTGTCCCAGTCTTCGTGACGATTGGTCCTGGACGCTGTAGTTCTCTTGAGGGGTAGAGTTCTGCGTTGTTTGGAACATGGCGCTTCAGTTCGGACACATGGAAGGTAGGGTAAACGTTAGTGTGGTCTGGTAAATCAAGAGTGTAGGTTGATGACTCAGGGTTCGCTGAAACTATGGTGTAGGGTCCATCGAACCGAGGCATGAACTTTGCAACCCGTTTGTTGTTTCCGTTTAGATATTCCCGACGTCTGTGGGCCGTAGACAGATACGCGGAGTCGCCTACCTCGAAGGGGGGGTCTTCGTTTCTGTGTATGTTTGCCGAGTGTGCTTGTGCGATACGTGAGGCCAGCAACGCATCGTGCGCGTCAGCGACATCGGTCTTCAAGGATACGATTGCATCTAATGCGTCGGCGATGTCGTTGGGAAAGTCTTCACGTGTTGCACGAATTTTTTCTGGCGTGAGTGGAGGCAAGAGGCGTGGTATTCTTCCGAGGTGTAGATGAAAGGGTGCGTATCCAGTCGACGCATTTGTTGTCGACATAATGTTGAATCTGACCTTTGGCAGCGCGTTCACCCAGCCGGCTTGGTGTCGGTCCACGAAGTATCTGAGAGCTTGGTCCACTGTTTTGTTAGTACGTTCACTTGCGCCGTCAGTTTGTGGGTGATACGCTGTTGACATTTTCAACTTTATACCGGTTAGGTGGTGCAGCGCCTTCCAAAACTTGCTAGTGAACAGTTTGTCGCGATCTGAAACAATGCTCAGTGGTAGTCCATTTTCACAATACCAGTGGTTGAAGAAGAGATTCGCCACTTCGCGTGCATTCATGTTCATCCGGCAGGGAACTAGACGGATGTCTGCTCCTAAGCGGTCTGTAATCGTCATTATGCCGTCGAAGCCTTGCTCTGTTGGAAGAGGTCCTATGAAATCGATGGCGACAGATTCTCCTCGGTTGTCTGGCACTGGCAGGGGATGAAGCGGTCCAGCGGGCTTCGTTGTCCGACTCTTGTTTCTTGCACAATCTGGGCAGGCAGGTATGTAACTCTCCTCGAGGTCGCGCCTCATATTTGGCCAGTAGTAAGATTGTCGTATTGCCGCGTAGGATTTGTCGATCCCGAAATGTCCTAGTTGGTCGTGTGCCAGACGAAAAATTGTTTCTCGTAGGTGCGTCACTCGAGGTATGACCAGTCGATCGTTCAGATACAGTAAACCGTTTCGTTGCTGCAGTCCTGGAAGTGAGCCAACTAACTTCGTCAGTTTTACGCACCATGTGTCGGTGAGGTATCCTGCTTTGATGTTGTTGAACAATGACGCATCAGGTGTCACAGAAAGTATCAGCGAGATTGGTTTGATGTTCTCGCCGACTGCAGTTGGCATGTGTACAGTTCGCTGTACGTAAGTAGGCATGTCTTTGTCGTCTGGTGGTAGTCGTGACAGCGCGTCCGCCACGGAGTTGTCCTCTCCTCGGATATATTGGATTTGGAAATCATATTGGCCAAAGAATTCTTGCCACCTTGCTTGTCGTCGCGACAATTCCCGTTGGGTCATGAAATTTTCGAGAGTTCTATGGTCTGTGTAGACCGTGAAGGGGGTCCCTAGTAGTTCGATTCGCCACTTCTTGAGAGCTCGTACGATTGCTAACAGTTCCTTCTCATGAACAGGGTAATTCAGTTGCGCTCCTCGCAACTGCATTGAGTCGAATGCGACAGGCCGTGCTGTTTGTGGCGTTGGTCCGACGCTTAGCATAGCACCCACGCGCCAGTCGCTGGCATCACAAGTGACGAAAATTTTGTTGTCCCCAAGGTTGTCGTGGTCTATTGTCGTTAGACAGTCTCTACTTACTACGAGCCGTTTGATAGCGTTGAACGCCTCTTGGTGCTCATCGTTCCAACCAGGCCAATCATGTTCGCTTGACTTTGTCGTCAGTGGAGTCAGTATTCGAGTGTGGTCTGCGAGGCTCGGCAGGAATTGGTCTAGGTATCGTACGAGACCTAGGAAGGACCGGACGTCACTCGTCGAGTTCGGCACTGGCCAGTCAAGTATTCTTTTTGCCTTTGATGCGTCCGCCTCGATTCCAGAGCCCGAAATACGGTGACCGAGGAAATCAATCTCGGTGCAGAACAACGATGTCTTTTTTTGGGGAGCAGAAGAGGCAAGCTTTTCGTAACGCATCCAAGACGAGTTTTACGTTCTTGACGTGTTCTGCTACAGACTGCGACCAGATAATGATATCGTCCAGGTATGCGTGGCATATTTTTCCGATCAGGCCACGTAGAGCGATGAACATTCTACGTTGGTGTGTAGCAGGCGCGTTTCGGCCTCCTTGTGGCATTACGGTCCACTCATGTAGGCCTTCTGGTGTGTCGATTGCCGTATATTTGATGTCGTCAGGGTGTATGCGTGTCTGAAAGAACGAGTTTGTCATATCAATCTTACCGAAGATCTTACCCTTTGCACAATCTCTTAGGATTTCGTCTATGCGCGGTAGCGGGTGGTTGTCTGGCACTGTGTTAGCGTTCAGTGCTCGATAATCATTCACCCATCTTGGTAGAGCTGTGGGGTCCTTCTTAGGTATCAGGAAGGCCGGGGAGACGAATGGGCTTGATGATGGTCGTAGTCTTCCGGCCGCGATGTGCTGATTCAAAAGGGCGTCCCAAGCTTCCCTGTATTTTCTAGGTGTGTTATAACGCCTACACTGTATGATCTTGTTAGGATCCTTAAGCGTTATGCGGTGGACGATATCTGTGGGCAGTTGGTCAATATGGGGTATATCGTCAGGAAATCGATCTTCATATTTCCGACGCATCTCTTTATCGAGACGGTCCAGATGTTCTTTGTTAGCCTCAATGAAAGCGAGGGTATCAATTCGTCGACGTAGAAGTCCTACAACGTTCGGAGTTTCAGAAGTTGTATCCTTTTCTAGATCGTTGTGGCGGTCAGTCAGAACACTCTTGAGCTCCTTAACCACATTCTTGCGTAATCGTAATAGTTCGCGTCGCGATGGCATGTTGACCTTCACTCGTGGTTTGTGTTCTGGAGGGCTCAAAAGATCGTAGTTCGAGTTTTTGACGATACATGTTCGAGAGTCATGATCTATAACAAGGCAATTATGTGATAAGAAAGGTCCTCCAAGGAGGAGGGGAACTGCAAGGTTCGGTGCTATGATCGCACGTATCATACGCGAAGTCCAATCATGATTAAGTGAACACGGAGACAACAGAACATATTCAGAAAAGGAGAAAGGAGAAGAAGAATTGTCCATGAATGCAGAGTTCGCTTCAATCTTTTTGTACAATTTGCGTTTACGCAATCCGAGCTTGTTGACGACGTTTTCGTCAATCAGAACTAAATGTGACCCATGGTCAATCAAGGCGTCGAAGCGTTCAAAAGAGTTGGAGTTGGGTCCTGTCAAGAGACAGGACCACATAATGTGGGCGGTTTCAAAAGGGGCTACGCACATGTCATCTTCAGAATCCGATCCGTCGTCAAGAACCGACGACGGCATGACAGCTCCTACTGGTCCGACGGTGGCTACGGCTCTAGTCTTCGGTTTGGCTGCGATGGCGTCTGATTCCGTGAGCACTTTGTAGGTTGATGCTTCAGGTGCGCCATCGGTACATTCTTTTGACTGGTGCGAGACGTAGAACTTCCGACACTTGAAACAACCTTTATGTTTCATCAGTAGGCCACGTTCAGATTCTGTCAGGGCTCCTAAACGTGAAGATGACGGATTGTATGTCTTAGAAGATGAGGTCTTGTTCGAGGAAGAAGTTGCACGTTTCGAGGATTTGTATAGGTCCTCAGCGATCTTTTTATGGGAGGCGAGATCCTCGAGACGCTTGTCGTCGAGGTGTTTGACCTCCTCAATCCATTTTTTGAGAGTAAGGTCATCGGCGAGCTTTGCTCGGAGTACAGGGATGGTGAGTTCCTCACAGATGTGAGCCTCGAGCTGGTTGCGAAGTTGGACGTCTGACAGATGAGCAGCATTGCCGTAGAGTAGCGCATTCTGGTTCTGTAGTTCCAAGGCCCATTCATAGAACGAACGATTGCCTTGGTACGAGCCCAGAACCTTCCAGCGTAGTTTCGTATCCCAGTGCGTATCAAGCCAGGCATCTTTAAGGGCAGTCATATAGGCAGTGAATGTTCCTGCATCAAGGACGGCTCGTTGAGTCAGGTACCACGTTCGTAGTCGCGCATCGAGCATTCCAGAAGCGATCATTTTTACTTGATCTTCAGCATCGATTCCCTTATGCATGAAGTAAGTTTCACAACTGTTTTCCCAATCGCGAGCGACTTCGGGCGTGAGTTCGCCAGCCAAGAGCCTTGGTGGTTTGTTGGGAGCAGATTGTTCGACACTAGCGGATTTGGTCATCTTGCGAGAACGAGGGTATGATATATGCGCGTCGTCTGAGTCAGAATCCGACGAGGAGTCACAATATGTGGTAGCGGGAGTGATAAGTCTAGCGGGCGTGTTATCCGAAGATATAGATGACAGAGGGGATGAGGGTGGGTTAGGAGGAGGTTGTTGTCTTTGGTTCCTCGCACGCTGTCGCGTGGTCAGAGGTTCAGAGACGGTAGGGTTCCTTCGTATGGAAGGCAGTTTGACAGGTCAGGTATCGGGCGGGTAACCCGGCGGTAGAGAAATAACAGTTTCGATGAGTTTCGAATAATCGACAAGTTCCGTTTCTGTTAAAAAAAAAGTGGAACCTTACTCGGGAGAACAGTAAGGAACACTGAATGAATCGGACGAAAGTAACAGGACGAAACTGTGGATCTTTTAGAGCGTGATACTAATGGGTAGATGATGGTAGGTATGAGACCCGAGTCTAGTCTGAACAGTACAGAAGTCGCGGGATATAAGGGGATGGATCACATGACGTTTGATAAGGTAAGCATGTAGTAAGCAGCCAGCTTACATCCTTCCAGCATTTGTACAGCTCACAGAAGGCACGTGTGCTACTTAAATCATTTAGTGTAAATGGAAAAGAGCCAAAGACCAAAGCGCCTACGCGTCCGCTTCTCGTGGCTCCGAAGTCAAATCCAGACTAGCGGGAGACGGGACGGAAACGTTGTGCAGGCGCTGCATGGTTCATCCCTGACTCTGCGAAAGCGGACACAGGTGCAGACGGAAGCATTGGAGGGCTAGGAACGAGAGACGAATGATTAAGGGGCCCTTTGGGTTCTGCTGACTGGGGATGTGAACTTGGCGCCCCAGTTTGATTCTATTCCCGTTCCTCCCAGTGAAACTGACTTCTAGAAAAACGTCGCTGATCTTCCGGATATTGCTACTATCGATGACTATGCGCGCGCGCCCATTATTATGGATGAATGCGACTGTTTCGAGGGTGTCTTAGCAGTCACCTAAGAGGAGGAGCGGACAGAAGAGTAGTAGGAAGGATGATAATTGTGAAAGAAGGCTTGATAGACGAAGGGATTCGGCGATCCTAGGAAGCAAAGTGATCGCGATAGGCATTCATGACCACGGAGGAGACATCGAGATGACAGGATGAGAGAAGATAGTAGACGGGGCAGTGACAGACTCCAATAGACCGAAGGGCTCGAGATCGTGACGGGCTGCGATGATGCAGAGACAGGGACAACAAGTGGACAGACTGAGACTCAGGCTACCATCACGCCTTTGATTAGGATTGGTTATTGTCATAGGTCTATGCTACATCTCTGTATTATGATATCTTGTGAACACGCTGAGAGACGCATACTCTCACTCGGGTTCATCTAATTCGTGGGTTGAACTTACATATATGCAAGGACACAGTTATCACCTAAGTACAAAAATGCGTCTATCTACCCAGTGACACGCCGGCACGTGACAGAATGTGACGCGACATGAGTCCACCACTTCCGCGCTCCAAGTGTGCATGTGAAGTTGTGAACACTATTACACGACCAAACCGCGCTCAAGCCCTCACGACTGCTATCATTGGCACAAAATGAAGCGAAAAAACATCATCGCTATCTCGAGCGATGAGGATGAATCCATTGTATCCCCGCCGCCAAAGAAGGTAGCGAAGTCTGCGGCAGCAGCTAAAGGCAAGGCTAAAGAAGATAATACGAAACCGCCGGCCAAACCTTTCAAGTACGTTGGATTTCCATGTTCATGTTTCTGTCTCTGACACGCGACTTAGTTGGGCAGCAGCAAAGGCCGCAAAAGCAGCTGGTCCGTCCGCGCCTGGTTCGAAACAGGTCCCTGAGCCCAAATCATCCAATTGTCTTGAGGGACTAGCCTTTGTATTTACTGGCGAACTTAGCAGCTTCTCAAGGGATGAAGCAATAGACTTGGCAAAGCGGTTTGGGGGGCAAGTTATCTTTATATCAACAGTATCTACAAAGTCTCATAATTTCGTAGGCGCGTCGTAGGACAACCCTCTTCGAAAACGTCCTTTGTCGTCCTGGGCGATAACGCCGGTCCTTCGAAGCTTAACGCAATCAAAAAGCACAAACTCAAGACGCTCTCCGAGGACGAGTTCCTCAATCTCATCGCCACTCGCCAAGGACCAGGCGGACCAGGCGGCGAGAAGTTGGATGAGAAGACCAAGAAGAAGATGGCAAAGGAACAAGAAACGATCAAAGAGGCTGCGAAGGAGCTTGAGCGGAGGGAGAAACAAGCGTCGAAGGACGCCGGTGATTCTGGCAGGTCAGTATGCACTCTTTTTCACTCAGCACATCCGCTAATCCTTACTGTAGCTCCAAAACCGACGTGTCAAACCAGCTGTGGACAACGAGATACGCTCCTCAGTCGTTGAAGGAGATTTGCGGCAACAAAGGACAGGTGGAAAAGCTACAGCAATGGCTCCATGACTGGTAAGTGCACAGGTTAGTGTCTATTCCAGCAAACTTATATCCCTTCGCAGGTCAGACAGCCTGAAGTGCGGTTTCAAAAGACCGGGGAAAAACGCTATGAATGTCTACCGCGCAGTGATGATCACTGGCCCGCCTGGTATAGGCAAGACTACCAGTGCGCATCTTTGCGCCAAGCTCGAAGGGTTTACGCCTATCGAGCTTAATGCAAGTGATGCGCGCAGCAAGAAGCTAGTCGAGGTAAATCAAGGGTGAAGTCTTACCCCTTTACTTTACTGATAAATACCTAGAGCGGTATGAACATCAACAATCTGTCGTTGGACGGGTGGATGGGTGGAAACAATGTTTGTTTGCTCAATGGCCTGTTGCAATGGTCTAATATTCCAATAGGCTACAAACGCAGCGGGAGTCAGAATCACCGACAAGACGTGTCTCATCATGGACGAAGTCGACGGCATGTCCGCTGGTGATAGGGGTGGCGTTGGCGCTCTCAACGCCCTGATCAAGAAGACGAAAGTATGTTTTGATCCGTCTACTCGAGCAAATATCTTACTTCGCTGTTCAGATTCCTATCATCTGTATCGCTAATGATAGAGGCGCCCAGAAGCTCAAGCCACTCATCGCAAATACTTTCGGCATGACATTTCGCCGGTATGTCGGATTCAATTTCAGGAGTAACATGACCTCACTCAGCAACAGGCCCGAAGCTCAAGCTGTCCGATCGCGTATAATGACGATTGCGTATAAGTGAGTTATTCTTCGATTACATTGACATCATACTGATGTCGTAAACTAGGGAGAAAATGAAGATCCCCGCCAACGTCGTCGACCAGCTTATCAGTGGCTCTCAGTCCGATATTCGGCAAGTTTTGAATATGTTGTCGACGTGGCGACTATCCAGCAGTAGTATGGACTTTGACGAGGCGAAGAATCTGTACGTGTGCTCTTTGTCTTTTGCTATTCACTAATTATACTATGACACAGTACAAAGATAAATGAAAAGTACACTATCTTGACGCCGTTCGATGTGACGAACAAAATCCTTGGTCCGCACGCGTTTGGGCCGAACGTTCGAGAGACACTGAGCGACAAAATGGAATTGTACTTCCACGATCATTCTTTCGTCCCACTTTTCATTCAGGTGAGACCTGTTTCCGAGCGCCACATAAATTTTTACCCTCTC
Organism: Suillus spraguei; assembly: GCA_016800925.1. Taxonomy (NCBI): domain Eukaryota; kingdom Fungi; phylum Basidiomycota; class Agaricomycetes; order Boletales; family Suillaceae; genus Suillus; species Suillus spraguei. The sequence continues at coordinate 219,055 of JABCPU010000042.1, read as the reverse complement.
GTCAGGAAAATTATTTGAAGACTCAACCTGTCAAGGTTCGGAACCTCGAAGGGCCTCCAAAGATGTTGAAGCAACTCGAGTTGATGGATCAAGCTGCATCTTCTATATCTGACGCCGATCTTGTCGATGCTCTAATCCACGGGTGAGCAGATCGCGCAGCTCTCATGGGATCTTATGCTTATGATGTCCTCCAGGCCTGAACAACACTGGTCATTGATGCCTTTGCATGCGGTCTGTTCAATGGTGCGACCCGCTTCATTCCTGTTTGGTCCAGGCGGCGGATATGGCGGCCAAAACCCAATGACATTCCCTCAGTATGTCCCCCTCCGGATCGCTACGTGTCATTCATATCATACTCGCACAGGTGGCTAGGACAAAATTCGAAACAGAACAAACTCAATCGACAACTAGGAGATGTGCAGGTCCGAATGCGACTCAAAGTCTCTGGGGACAAGCACGAGATCCGACAGTCGTACATACCTGCACTATTCCCTCATGTCGTCAAGCCTTTGATTGATCGGGGTGCAGTAAGTCCTGTCGTTTCTTCTTCTTCCTCGCTCTTTATCACGACCCTCATAGGCCGCTGTCGACGACGTCATTGAACGGATGGATGAGTACTACCTTTCCCGTGAAGATTGGGATACTGTGATTGAGCTCGGCGTGGACGCGCAGAAAGATGACATTGTTAATAAACTCATCAAAACTGCGACCAAGACATCGTTTACAAAAAAGTAAGGCTCGCTGATCAACCATGTTTAAATGTCGCTAACGGCAAATCCAGGTATAATAGTACGGATCATCCAATACCCTTCCACAAAGCGACGGACCTCGGGAAAGCACCCAAGAAACTCGCAGGAGGTCCTGCGCCTGATATAGAAGATGTTTTCGATGTGAGTATTCTAAGCATGATCGTCACTGTACACTAACATCTCTTTCAGTTGGATGATGAAGTTGTCGATGTGTCTGATGACGAGAAGAAGGTAAAGAATGAGGATGAGGTCACCGCTGATAAGCTGTTCCGGGCTAGTAAGCCCAAGACCCAGAGCCAGAAGGCTAAGATAGGTGCAGTCAAAGGGAAGAAGATTCAGAATTTTATGTGATTTATCTATTGTTTACCATGGACGTTACACTATCCGCTGCGAAGGCACGGACTACGTAATTGCTATATCGCCGTGCCTCGTCACTTTCCGACCCTTCGAGCGTTACATAGGAAGTTCGATTCAAGATGGATCAAAATACCATCCCGATTCCAATAAGAGGCGATGTCAATATTGTCAACACTATCAGTGTTAACGATGATAAGATACATAGAGCTACGAAATAAAAACAATAATCTATCAAATCAAATCGATAATTCAACACACTCCAATTTCAAGGTAAGTCAGGATCATCACCCCCAGCAGCAAAGTCATCCAAAAATTCCTTGAGTGTGTCTTTCATCTCTCTGATGAGGTCATCACGATCCCAGTCAGTACGGTGTCTCCAGATGCACCCAAGCACTGTTGCACGAAGCTGTTCGAGAAGCTCGACGGAAAGCTGCGCGGTTCCCGAACATAAATCATGCTGAAGAGTCGAAAGTAGATGTTCATCGGCGTGGAAGTCTGGCAAAGGAGTCGGGGTTCTTTCTATGTCAACTGGGGGTACAACCACCATGGGTTGCTCTTGCACAATGTCAGCGGCAGGGGTTAGTGACCGAATGGCTAGTGGAGAGGGCGTGCGAGGCGGTATTGAGGGATTTAGAAGCACGACTCCAATCGCTGGGGACAACATAGGAAGAGGAGGGGTACATCCATCTTGCGTGGGCACTGTCGACGGTCCTGCACCATTAAGGAGATGTGATATCAAGGTTGTTGGGAACCCGCCGTCAGGAGACATCGGATTTAAGAGCATAGGGTCAAAGCCAGGCGGTTTCCGCGGGGAAGGAGAGTCGACAGCCATCGCAGTTGAATTTAACAGCCCGTCGATCGCAGTAGGTGCACCATAAACGGGTAACGCGTCACTTTCGGGGGGTGGCTGAACGTCATTTGCAAAACGCACAGCTGAAGCTTTATTCTGAGTGCGGGATGCACCAATGATGTCCATCGGGTCATGGTCATCATCACTCGTTATTGTCCGCTGACGTTTCGAGTTCCGAGGGGTGCTAGGTTCTTCTACCTTATCGTCACTTGGTTCAGGAGAACCGCTGTGACGCTCAGTAGAACGTGCTCTTTTCAGTCGTCTTTCCAATTGTAATGGATCCGTGATAGTGATCTCCAATTGCTGGCCATTGTGGCGAGCACTCCTGCGAGGCGCTGCCGCGCCGTTCTGAGCATCCTCTCCGGTCCGGCCCTTCCCTTTTGCCTTCTTGTGTTCTTCCCTTCTCTTCCGCTCCCGCTCAGCCATCCGTTGACACTCATGCTTAAACTGAGCATCGAAGTCTTGAATGTTCACTTCGGCAGCAGTCAGCATAGCTTGTGCCCTATACAATCTGTCACCAGTAGGATCTTGATGTGCGCGTGCCGCGGCGTTAAAAACGATCTTCCTGATGTCCTCCAGGAAATCTTGCGGAGTGAGGTACTTGCCCTTATATAGGTCAACGTGCATCCTCTCGAGGTCCATGTCAAATAGCTGCGGCTCTTGTGGTTGTGGTGGCTCTGGATGCTCAATTGGCTGAGGATCAGGGTGGACGCCATTGACAATTCCGTTTGGCTGCTCCTGGGTGACCTGCTCACAAACGTCGATGACATCATTTTCGGCTTGTACGGTTAGGGTAGTGGTAGTAGCAATAATCTCCACTTCGTTGACTACAGGAATTGGATCGAAGTCATACTCCTCCTAAAGCAGGATATCAGTGACTGCGCAGATAGTCACAACAATCATACTTACCCTAGCTTTCTTGGTAAATCGTTTGAACTTGCGTTTCAGCTCTGTTAGTATAGGGCCGAGACGATACTTCAGTAATGTAATGACACGTTGATCGTTTTCTTCCTGAACAGCAAGTTCAGCGGCCGTCGGTTGACGGGGCTCAAGCGGAGGCGCAATCGGTAGTTCCTCAAGGATTCGTTTTCGGCGCTTGACACCATCTGCGAACTGATTCGGCGGTCGACGAATGTCAGCGATGATACTCGAGAAGAAGGCTTCTCGCTGAGCTTCAGTGGGATTTGGTAGTGCGAGGCGATTCTCGCGAGTCATACCGAACCATGAACGGACGTCACGAGGTAGTGAGGAAAATGGACCGTCTACAATGGCAAGTACGAGGACAGGGTCCGTAGGCGCAAGCGAATCAAGCATGGACCTGATAGTAGATCGTGCAGCCTCGGAAACCGCTGCTGACCACCCATCAAGAGAAGGAAGGTATATAACCGAGGGCTGGTGTCTTTTAGCCTCGATGAATAGTTGAACCACAGCGGCTTCCACAGTCTGATAATACCATCAAGAGGACGAACATGTCAAAACGAGACAAGCCTACCCGTGTTGAATCACCCATAAGTGTCCCCAGATCGAGAGTCTGAACATGATATCCCTCCAAATGATGGAGGGCAGCGGCTCCTAAGTAGCCTTGTCCCATACCAGCAGGCCCATGGAGTACCAGTCGTGGTCGGTAGACCCGTAAGGTCTCCATAGCTATGGGACGATCAGCGACTTTATCGACTGACCAGTGGCCTACACTCACACTGGATGAACAGTTCCCTGTCAAGGGCATTTGCTTCACTATCCTCTTCCCACATAGCTTCTTCCAAAGCAGTGCGCTTCTTACTCACAGGCAGAACCCTGTTGATAGCATCTTTCACCTTCTCCAAGGTGTCCGAAAGTAAAGGAGCAAGCTGAGTCGGGAGAGGTGAAGCGGATGAGGACGACGAGCGTGCAGATGACGGGACAAGCTCTTGAAATGAGAAGTCAGTTGTGACTTTATCTCTATGGCATCAAAAACGTACTTTTGATGGAGATCATAAAGTCTCTGAATGTTACACCAATTGTCTCAGGCTTAAGGAGCAGCCGGTCACTGGACTGGTATATCTGAGGATATCGCCGCTGAATAGCGTTCAAAGCCGCCTCGGTGCACAAGGCCTGTGTATAGGTGAATATGACGACCAGTTCGTGTAGCTGTAATATTGCATACCCGAAGATCAGCACCACCATAGCCTTTGGTAAACTTTGCAAGTCCCTTGATATTCTCAGCACCCTCTCCATCTTTCCAGCCCTCCCAGTCCTTCGTCATGATCGTCAATATACGTTCACGAGCCTCGAGAGATGGAAGGGGAAAATAAAATTCCCTATCAAATCGACCAGGTCTTCGTAAAGCAGGATCGATGGCATCTGGACGGTTGGTGGCACCTATGACAATTACCTGGCCACGTCCGTCCATACCGTCCATGAGCGCTAGAAGCGTTGAGACAATCGATGCGTGGATTTGGTCCTGCTTCGATGATCGGACGGGTGCCAATCCGTCAATTTCATCAAAGAAGATGATACTTGGTTGGCAATTGCGTGCTTCCTCGAACAGAAGGCGCAGTTGGCGTTCAGCCTCGCCAACCCATTTTGACAGGCAGTCGGCACCTTTGCGCATGAAGAAAGCTAATGGATTATGAGAGATGACGTCCTGATGGAAATGAGTGTAACTTACAGACTCCCTTGCCATTAGCCCGACAGCTCGCGGCAAGAGCACGGGCGAGGAGTGTTTTTCCTGTACCGGGAGGACCGTGGAATAGGACTCCACGAGGAGGCGTTAGATTGAATCGCTGGAAAACTTCTGGGTACAGTAGTGGAAGGAGTGTCATTTCTTTCAAAGAATGGATGTCTGTAGACAGGAGGTCAAGAACACACAGTAACAGAATGGAAGAACACGCACGATCATCCAAGCCACCAACTTCATCAAAGGTAACATTGGTGTTTACTCCCAACGGGTCTGCGTCAGCTAATGCTGCAAACACATGAGTTCGATACGATTTGCAGGCGGCAAGGGCAATCACCTGCATCACCGATTTTACCCAGGTTCGAAGGCGTGCCAGCAGCAGCAAGGTCGCCTGGCAGTAAACCAGCGCCGCCCGCCGAAACAGGGCCTCCGGCACCAAAAACACCAGCACCTCCAAAAGGTTTACGAGGGGTCCGAGTTGGAAAGTCAGAATCCTAGTATAAATGTGCGTTAGTTGACTGCTATATGCAACAAAAGGTATGATAACACACCGAATCATCGGCTGGGGCCATGCCCATCCACCTGCTCAGTTCAGCACCACTGGCACTCCAGCCTGGTCCGCGCCTTCGATTGCCCCCACCTCGGCCACCAGCCGGACGTGGTTTGGCTTGTTTCATCTCCTCCAGCGCTGGTGGGATGGCATAGTTGATTGGGGCACGTTGTCGTAGTGAGTACTGTTTGCCATTCGTCCGCAGCTCCTGAAGATCATGTTCAACCTCGCCATCCAAATCTTCCTCGCCTTCGGCATCGAGGTCGTTATCTGAGGATGTGCGTGGTGCGTCATCCAGAGAGCCATCTGCATCTGCTGAGCCGTCGGATGGCTCGTCGATATAGCCATCATCCATTTCAGCAGCAGCTTTACTTTGAGCACGCGTCAATCTCTTGGGAGGGTTGTTACTGGGCTCATAGCGCTTGGGTTGACGAGTAACACGTCCACTAGAAGTTGTAGGAAGGGGTGGGGGGTTTTTGTTCCTATTGCGAAGGACACGGCGATTGCTTGTTATGTCGTCATTAATAGAACTACGTTTGCTGGAAGAGCGCGTTTTTCGACGTGGTTGATCATCATCTTCATCATCACCATCCATCGCATCGATATGAGAGTTGACCAGTTCGACATCATCATCATCTTGGAATATCTTGTTGACCTCGTCATCACTGGACTCGCGATATTGGGCTAGCTTGACAGTGCGACCTCTCTGGGACTTGACGAAGGTAGCAGGGGGAGGTGATTCCGGTGATTCCGCAGAGACCGGGGGGTGGTTGTCCTCATCCATAACAGACTTCTCACTTTCGAAGTACTCTGAACTGGACTGGGAGAATCCGCGGTTTCGAGATGAACGACGCGGACCATGGATACCTTGAGTCATTCGGGTTGATGGTGGTGGTAGCGGTGGTACCTTAATCTTAAGAGTGATTTTTGGTGCGTCTGGAGGTGGCCCTTCGTTGAGCGATGGTAAGTGGAGTGGTTCAGATGATTCTACCGAATGAAGGTCCTGCTGAGGAAGTGGTGGATCGGGATCTTGCATAGACCAAAGTCACGGCGCAAAATCGCGAAAAAGTACGCAATATGTGTGCGCAAGAGAGACTTGACGTCTACGACGACTCGCTGATTATTTATTGAATGATTTTAGATGAAAATTGGATGAAACAAGCAAGGACGTTTGTAGAAGCACTGACACCACCTTTGTTTGCAGGTGGCTATTGCCTGCTATTGGTTGTTTGGCTTTATTTGTATTTGATGGCGCGTGGTGGCCATGTTGCTCCGAAGTTGGTGCCCTCCCCATTTCCCCCTCCCCTTCAACTGGCCAGTCCTCTCCAAATGACCCAGTTTCTCCACTTGAAAACCATAGACTCTTTGTGATTTTGGTAGTTTCAGGGATTCACGCAGAAATCCACGAAATTGAGCAGAAAAAAAAGGAAAAAATATGGGTAGATGAGGACTTTCGGTTGAAGTAGTTGACAAGACGTGGTGGAAGTTCCAAGGGAAGAAGTGCTCAGTTTTCGTCGTTTGATGTTGCTGTTTGCATCCCTCCCACTTGCTGAAGCAGCTCATGACGTAAACGGCAATTCGCGTCTCGTGACCCTGTCACACATGTGACTGGACTTACCTTTCCCAAAAAAGGAGCACGTATTCATTCAAGCTAGCTCTTAGAGGCGAGTTTACGGCAACAGGCAAACCCATGATATTTAAAGTGCGGTAGTCCGCAGAAGCGCTTCCTGGTTATCTCTCTCACGTATTCACGACCTGTACGACTTCTAGTTTTTTTTAACTTAATGAATAACACTTTTCCATACTCTGAAACCCAAGCTTCGTTATCTGATCAAGCGGTCACTCAGTACGCGCTGTCATCTGATATTCGAACAGAAGCATTCCCATCACATGGTGCGCCTTTGTCCTTTTAACCATTCTAAATTTTTCTGATTTATTCAAACTCCTAGTCGCGAGATCTAGCAGCGATTCAGATCTTACTAGCTCAGACAAGCTATCTGCGCTCCCCGACCCTTCTTTCACGCGTCCCCGTATCGTAAACAGGGTGGAACAACAGGCCATTCAAACTTCACAATCAGCACCTTCCCTGGAGGGTTTCATGGGCCATCCTAACACTTCCAATCTTGAACATGACGTGCCCAAGGCGACGGTCTCAGAGGGTGCCATCAGCAAGGGCAGTCCATTTCAACGTGTCTCCTTCGAGAGCGGCCCTTCCCGTGTACCATCTTCTCCCAATCATAATTCTCGTCCAGGAAATAATGTACACCATCCTTTACTTCGTGATGGGGGTGTTCCGCCAAGATCACCGCTGTTCGAGTCAACATTATCTCGGTTTCGCCGCCCAAGCGACCCTCCTCGACCATCCTCAGCTATGCGGGCAGGAGCCCAAACACCCAGGAAGGGTAGCTACGATTCTCCTTCCGCGTCACAATCTCGAGCTGCATCTCCAATGCACCTATTCACATGGCCTAACTTTCATCGTAGGGAAACGCGCGAAGAGCCATTCGTCCCTCAGAACCCCTTCCAAAGGCGAAACCCGTTAAGCGCATTTTCTATAAGTAGCCCTGATTTACACAATGGTGAAAGCCTCGATCCCAACTGCGAGGACGCGCTCAAGCAATATCTACCCCGTCCCATAACATGTGTCCCCTCAAGGACTTGGCGAAGATTCTTCCGTTCCTCTCGTTATTTTTTAATGGATACTCTCCCCCGGCAAATCTACCTTCATTTACTGCTTCGCCTTCCCTCTCTTTATTTTTCACGCATCGCTCGTATCTATGAGGATGCAGAGCTCAGTCGCCCGGATATTCAACGATTGATTGATGCTTGTGCACCCAAACTGCAGAACCGCGCCCCAAGCCCCGTACCGCCAGGAGCTCACTACCACCCACAGCCTGCTCTCCCTTTAGCAGACGAATGGACCACCCCCAACGTCTCCCCAGCTCTCGTCCGATTCAAGCATTCCTGGGAGGAGTTTATCAACTCCCTGCTCCGAGAATGGAAGACCCTGAACCTTGTCTCTGCTTTGTTGCTTTCGTAAGTTACTGCCGTTTTTTTACGTTCGGAAGTTGTTAGATACCCCTCCTACAGTGCCATATTGTCTATGTTTCAGAATACTCAGATGGCTCAGGATCCTGTGATCCGCACAGCAGCGCTACTTTCGCTGATGGCTGCATTGATGAGCCTAACTTTCGGCTGTATCTACATCGTCCGCTTTGACACCATGAGAAGTATGTACAAAGCTACCCGATGGGCTGAGGTACGTGGCGCGAGGCGCTGCCATCCCTTCACGCACGCTCACAGCAACCCCACAGGAAGCACGTAAGACAACAACGTTCATTTGGTGGAATGTATGGGTCCTGTTAGCGATGCCTGCAGTATGGCTTGCTTGGTTTGTCCTCTTCATTCCCATCACGTTCTCACACTCACCTGTGCCTCGTAGGTCCATGATCTTCTTCGTCACTGCCATTATGTCCTTCGTGTGGCGTACTGGTTCTACAACAGACAATTCCAGCCCCGCACCGCTCTCCCCAAACGCTATTCTGGGCCCACGCATCGCCATCACATGCCTATTGGTAGTTGGGCTGATCGACTTCATGCTGATCGTGAAGACGCTGAATAACTATGGACGCACACGAGATATGGAAGGTGAAACGAGGTTGCAGGGCACGGATGAATCGTCGCAGGCACGTCCTTCCGCTGGCCGTGAGCAGGAGGACCGAGGGAGACAGGCGGGATTTCTGTCCAGAGGTAGACCGCGCTTCGCGAGAGAGGGGCGTAGGCATCCCGATGAGGGTCGCCCTTCCGAAGGCGGCGTGCTGTCAGCTGTCACAGGTCTCGGGCTTACAAACCTTGATGGTGTGCTGCAATCTAGTCCCCGTAGCTCGAACGAATTATCGCGGGAGAAGGACAAGACTATGGTGACTGTGGCCACCAATGATTGAATGGGATCATGTGCTTAATTTGGACTCATACAACGTTATCTGCGCTTTGATGATCCTTCCGCGAGCAGTTGGGTAGTATAGATGTTGTATTACTAACCTACTCGTCCACTCTTTTGTGTATCTTACGTGTAAGTAGTCTCGCCAAGGAAGATCATTCGAAGCATTATCAGATTGTTTAGTAAGGCGCGTTGGAGATGAATTGCACCATAAAGAAGTGATACACCAAATCCGTGATCAAGTCAGGTAAGCTACAGATAGCGAGACAAAATAAGAAAAATGAAAACCAAAACAGTATCAGGAACGATAAGGTGGATGGGAAAGCGTATGCAATAGCGAAGCAGTGCCATAAAAATTTATCTGATCAAGACCGGCCAACACACGGCGTCTAGCGTGGAAAAAGAAAACACAGTAATCGTGATGGTTTAGAGTGCAAAGCAGTGACGCGTTCGGACAGCTTCTGAAACTAGCCACAGATGAACGTCAACCGCGTGGATAAAAGATGCTACTCACGCAACAATCATCTACGAGAACCTGATCTGCCGTTATAATTCTGCGAAGGAAGTTGGGAATTGGGGGGCTGGAGCTGACCTCCCGCGTGTCTAGGCCGGGAAGGATAATCAAAGGGGGTATATGCATTGATGAGAAGTTCCGCTGCGCCACATCCAATAAGATGGGTGGCGAGTTCAATGCCGGGTGGGAGAATTTCACGACAGCGCGGGCAATCCTGCACCGTCTGTCCAGATGGCATATGGGCACCGACAGGGGAGGGATAGTAAATCCACCTCTCTGGGTGAGTGAAGGCGGCTGCGCGCCCCCGCCACCGGACGAGGGAAGCGAGAAAGACGTGTGGTAGGAAGGGACCTGAGAATGTCCACGTCTACTGTCAACGTTTGGGTTTGCAGCGGAAGTAAAGTATGATTTGGTCATGGTGATGCAAGATTGTTGAGGATGAAGACTGAAAATTTTGATAGACGAAAGGGGCCTTATATAGAAAATGCACTGCTGTGGCCGAGGATAGTCTTTGCTTTGAGGGATCTTGAGATTAAGCTGTGGTGTCCAAGGTTACCTACAAATACGAGGCTGTCAAGTTACAGAACAAAGTGGATAGGGAAACGCCACAATGCGATATACCGACACATGAGGGGAGCAGACAAGCTGGTCTTAACCCCGGTTGGAGGACAGAACTCAACTTTATTCGAATTTGGATGGCGGAACGCGGTCATGTCAATGATCTTTTCCACTTCCACGATCGACTCATTTCGATTAATAAATAACCGAGATATTATCTATGAAGGTGCCGTTATTCCTAATTATTTGAAAAAATAAACCGCACCTTGTACGCCCGCGCCCGTAATAATTTAGCGAGATGAGTTATCGGAATGGGCTATTGTGATGTTTGATCATATCTGCAGGGTCCGAAATAGATCAGCGATAGGAGCATAATTGCCGACGTATTCTAAAATTATAGGAATCACGGTCAATTGAACTCGCCCACTGGTTGAAGAAGCATGAATGACCCCAAAAGCATAATAAAAGGGATTCTTTTCGGATCTGAATCATTTCCGGGAGGTTAGATGAACTAGTAGCGGGCGCCGCTGGTCTTGAAACGAGGTCTCTTACCATGGGCGTAAACGTATTCCAGAAATCGGAAGTAACGAGGCAAGAGTAATGGTATTGACGGTTGTGGCAGCGGTGACTACTGAGTACTGAACAAGTGAGTAACCAAGTTGGCTCACTTGGTTGATGGACAGTCAGGTATGCCGATAAAGCGTTAGCCCCACCCCAGTATACGCCTCGCTGTGCCCTCGTTCATCATCTACAACAGCCTGTGGTAACTTCGCGGTCACCAATCCTCGTGTGCTTACTGCATTTGCCTTGGAAAATGTATTATGTACCCCTGATGATGGTAGGTGAACTGACAAGAAAGAAACGCGCAAAAAATGTTGCGGGGGTTCGTATAATCACCGATGTCAATTATCATGGATCCCTACTATGATCTATCATCGAACTATCGGAAGGTGCCGATGCTCCGGCAAGGACCGACAGGCCACGGCACTTTGAAGTTACCACTGGGCCCTGGCTGGTGACTTGGCTTCATCAGAACGCTCACCGGCACCGACGTCGACGAGCGATCTACAAACGTATTAGTACTAGGGATTGCTTTCTCAGTGTGCGGAACTAGATTCTTCTCCCAGGATTTGTCCCTCACGCATCATGGGATTGGCAGGGCCAAGCAAAGACCATATACTGTAAGCCCTCTGAGTACTCATATGTACTGTTGGTACTAGCTGATCTCCGTTATTACATTCAACCACACCATTTCCATTGCGTGCAAATGAGTTGGGAACTCTCTGCATCGTATCTTCGAATTGGCGAGGACCCCAGAGTTTGTCGTTGATCGCCCATAATATTCTCCGCTTTCACACCTTGATGTCGTATGTGTCTTCTGATGTTGCAATAATGACCCTTTTCACCAACTTATTTTTATTCAACAACATGTCACAAGCCACGATATCGCGTGCCCGGGAGCTTCTGATAGAATACACTTCAATTCGTCAGGTCAGGTATTACCACCGCTCTGCGTGACAAAATCTGACCCGTACAATGCAATCGTAGACTTTATGAGTGGCAGACAAGATCACATTGCGGCTCGCATCCCGATCCCTGATGTGGTCATTAGACATGCCCCCATGACCATCCATCAGTTGCAAGCCTCCCACACAGTTCCAATAAGAAAATGCGCTGATAGGCTGAATGTTTCAGAGTAACCTCCACTGAAACTGTATGCAGTTGATTTCATTGGAGCGCTGATTCTGAATTTCAGCAGATTCAGAACCATGGAAAATTTACTAAATGAGAATTCAGTATACCGATGCATGCGCTGCAGCCTGCGGGTACCGCCGATCGTGCTTACTAATATTTTAATTCGTATACGATAAGCCCGTCTTATCCATTATCATTGGACTCATTCAGCTGTTCTTTATACACCTTTCGCGCTGTCTTCACAACATTGTATGTATTTAAATACACTCTGATTCTACATTTGGCCTTCGTGTGCCAACGACGACGTCGTCGCTGGAGGCACTTCCTGATGGCAAAAGCTTGGAGTATGCGTTGGATGGGTGGCCTTGGAACCAAATTTACCCTAGTTAAAAATTTGTCAAGTTAATTTGACCTCAGACAAAATTTACAGGACACTATCTGCAGGTGATCAGTCCTTCGGCTGGAAATTCAGAGTAAAAAGCGGCGATTTCAGCACCTCTATTTCAGTACAAGTTTCTGACTATTATCGTATGATTTCGCCCACTGAATTTTATTGGAACTACTAATACTATCTACAGTGTCAGGTATTTAAATCTTGTCATCTAAAAAGAAAGAATCGATACCCACGCACTACTATGTCTCTTCCTTCATCTGACCAGGAGAAACATCAGCCGTCTATCGCAGAAAACACTGATCTTCACTATGAGCTGATGAAACAACAATTTAGCTTAGAGCCAGCCGATATCGTCGCTCATGCTCCGTCGCTGCGTGGTCGTAAGCTAATGGCTGCAGTGGCACTTGTGGCAGGAACTGGGTTCACACTCTTTGGGTGCGTTGAAAAGTAGCTAATAATCGAAAATTCTCGTCATTTTGCGATTCAGATATGACCAAGGTGTCATGTCGTCACTACTCACAGGTAATCAGGTAATATGTTATATCAAGCCTAGCACGGAAGCGTCCATATCTCATTGTGCGCAGTTTGAGGCTTCCTTCCCGGAAGTCATAGTGGAGGCTAGCCACCCCAATCACGCCACTCTTCAGAGCTTCACAATCGCGATTTACGTATGCTATTATCTTTTGTATATCATCTTTTTGTGCTCATACCGTGTAGGAAGTAGGCTGTTTATTTGGCGCCCTATCCAATCTTTGGGTGGGAGATAAGCTCGGTCGGCGAAGAACAATTGTCGTAGGAGGCAGTATAATGATAGCCGGTAACCGAGCTGTTTGTGGCCTATCAAGACGTGCTGAATTCCTTACAGGGGCAATTCTGCAAACTACTGCGTTCTCTTTTCCACATTTGATTTTTGCTCGCATCTTCACAGGCTTCGGAAATGGTTTGATAGTTAGTGATGTGCCTGCTCATATCCAAAGTCGTGCTAAGCACAAGTTTGTAGACATCGACAGTGCCGACATATCATGCGGAGCTCTCCCCATCTGCAAAGAGGGGCCGAATGTAAGTTGCTAATAGCGCTATAATGAAATGACGCGTATTTTTTCTAGGATAATGATGGAGGGGACTTTGATTGTGGTTGGAGTAACCATTGCGTGAGTGTGCTCAGTATCAGTTCTTTTTGAAATTGACAGCTGGCTTGCAGCTATGTGTGCGGATCATTATTTTATCGGATCGGTATCGCTAACAGCTTTCTTTAGTTGGTTGATTTAGCACTGTACGTTTCAGTTTCATCCCAATTAAGCCGATGACAACGATCAAATCAGATTCTTTGTGAATTGGTCGTCTGCTCAGTGGAGAGTTCCGATAGCGCTACAGTTGGTATTTGAAATCATTATGGTGACGTGCATTGGATTCGTGAGTTATGTTTCTCCAAAAAATGTGCATATTAGTGCTAACATATTCGGTTTGGCACGCTACGCAAGCTTCCCGAGTCTCCGAGGTGGTGAGTTCTCGTCATTCTACGTGATTTTCATAAAACTAAACAAAATATTAGGTTGGTCAAGCACGGTCGCAATGCAGAAGCAATGGCCGTTCTATCCGCAATGGAAGACAAACCTCCCACTGATCCAGAAGTTCAGCGCACTTACTACGGTATTTGTGAGGCTGTTGGTGTCGAAACATCTAATCAAGGTTCACTACGTGAACTCACTACTGGGGGTCGCAGTCAAAATTTCAGACGAACAGTCATTGCTGTGGTATTTATGATTATGCAACAGCTGACCGGCATCAATCTCGTTACCTTGCGAGTAATTTTTCTGATGCGCCCTGCTGTTATCTAAAAATGCATTTATCAACAGTTATGCTGTATGACATGCGACTACGTGATATATTGCAACGATACTGATATCATGCAGACTATTGTATTCCAGCGTCTCGGTCTCTCCGACATCGATGCACGGATTATCTCTGTGGCCAATGGCGCAGAATATGTTCTTGCTTCTATTGCTGCTATTTATGTTATAGACTATGTGGGCAGGCGTCGCCTCATGCTGTTTGGAGCCATCGGTCAATGCATTGTGATGCTACTCTTGGCTATATTAGGATATATCAACAGTACAGCAGCGCAGATCGTGAGCGTGGTCCTTTTATTTGGCTTCAACACGTTCTTTGCCTTTGGGTGGCTTGGATTGGCCTGGTTATATGTGAGTACAGCAACGACTGCTTTGATCCTTTTCACTCATCTGATCTTCTCGCTGATCTAATATTCCAGTGCGCTGAGATTGCCGGGCTCAGAACTCGAGCGCTGACAAATGCGCTAAGCACAGGTTCGTCAATCTCGTACGCCAAGACATGTAGACAAATTTACTTACCTATTTTTCCCAGCATCAAACTGGACTTTCAACTTCGTGGTCGTGATGCTCGTTGGCCCAGCTTTCAATAATATCTCTTGGCGAACCTACATCGTCTTCGCGGCCATGAACGCAACAATTATTCCAGTTGTTTACTTTTTCTGCCCCGAAACTGGCGGTCGGTCTCTAGAAGGTATATTTCACACTGTCTTATGTGCAGGACTGACTCCTGGCTGATTATATTCTGGAAGACCTCGACGTTGTATTTGCGTTGGCGTACATAAATGGTGATGATCCCGTCAAGGTCTCACTTCGGAATGATGTCCCGCTTGCTGGATCGCGAGAGGCAGACGAGATTCTTGGAGTTACCCCAAGCATGCAACAACCCCATTAGGAAAAGCCTGTCCCTTCACCAGGAAAAGAACACCAGTATAGATGCGATAGTCGCTGCATTGAGGCCTAACAGTAAGCTGCTCACAGTTCCATCATATTGGGATGTGAGCAAGATTAGGTTACGGTTGAAATTTTAACAAGATAGGCTAGGCGTAGAGGCAAGTACTTGCGCTTTCATTATGTATATTTTGTGGTTGTCGATACAAGAAATATTCAGAGCGTAACGCTGACTCCTACTCGTATTTGGCAAATTCACCCCTGTGTCAGCCGCCGTGCCGGGCGTATATATTCCCTCATTCTCGCGCTTCACTCCTTCATCCGCTCCTTCATCTTCTCTCTCTTCATCTCTCCTATTTTTCCTTTTGTGACTTCATTATGTCTGAGTCTTGGACGTTCAAATAAGGCATGTGGCGTGCGACTCCCACTTGGTGTCTTACCAACACTCGTCCTTTTCATCAAGCACATCAGATGCTGTATGGTATGTCTCTTCCTCAGTGTTGTCCATGTGCCGTATATGACTAACATTTGCCTGATCGTGCACAGATCTCATAGCAAGCAAGCTTCGACCGCAAGCCGAATGTATGTCTCTTCCTCGTCACACTCTTACCAGCGGACTGATAATTTGCTAGTGTTGGAGGCAGCCCCAAACCGTACATCAAGATTTACAATACAAAGACACGAAGAGACAGCATAGTGAAATTATACAACATACTACAGCTGCTGCCCTTCACGGGCGCCGTTCGCGGCGTGGACAGCGCAGGGATAGGACTTGGGTCCTCCCGATCCTCATAAGCGCGTCTGCTGGCCACATTCGCGGGGCTCTCGGTTGTTTCACCTCTCCTACATTCCTCACTTCCTCAGCATCTCCCCAATGGTTGTACTGGCCCGCACCACGGATCAGGCACCCCGGCCCACGTCAACTCTGTGAAGATCTGAAGAGGCTCGGACTAGGGATGAGGCACGAGAACGAAGACTTCACATTGGGTCAAAAAACTGCTCAACAATATTCGACGGTGAGAGGTATTTAATATGCTGATTAAGACGGAGAATCAAAGGAAAACGTGTCTGGAGCATGTATCAAAGAGTGATTGCGTATGTAAAAGAAAAGGATGAGTACGTACGAGAGTGACAGTCATATCTTGGCAAACTCAACAGTCTCGTTGTTCCGTGAGCTTGGACGCGAGATGAGAGGGTATGTTTTCACTTTCAAGTTCTAGCCTGCTGCTGACATCAGACTATTTTCAGGGCATCGGTGGTTGCTGCTATCCTGGTCGGGACATAGTGGTGGCTCAGGCTTGGAACCTTGGCCCTGTTCTACAGGCGCTGCTAGCGTTCCATCTCGTTCGCCCCTCAGTGGTGGCATTGTCACGATATGATCAGTCTGCTTCCTCGGCGCCAAGAGGCTCAAAAAGCCGAGGTCGTCAGCGCAAGTAATTCCACCCCGGTTTAACAAAACAAAACAGAAAAACAAGAGGAGAGAGGACTATCGCGACCCAGGTCAGGAAAAGTTGAGTATTCCATTTCCTGAGGTTCATGGTTGTCCTCCAGAATCAGCTCGAGACGCCATGCCTTGTAATGTTGGATGCACTCATCATTCAATGTCATCGCACGGAGTCTCGATCTGAACTGATATAACGTGTATCTCTCTGGTTTTCAGTGCGACTGGAGTATGAGATAGATACGTTGCAAACTTTTTATATGTTTTGTTTTCACCAGATGCTGAGATTCAATTGTCGTCTGTTGATCGTCTGAATTGGTTTCACCTGTTTTCGCTGAACCCGATTGTGCAGTCCGACTTGATCACACTTCACATTAACGGTCGAGCATGGACCTCTAATAATTCTGCCATTGCAATCTGCCTGTTGTTGCAGGTAGCAGCGGTAATTTGCGATATACTATACTCACTTCCCTGAACGTATAGCAAAGATGATTTGTAAGGCTCGAACCGCCGTGATTTCTCCAGTTTTTATATGTGTTCTTTGTCCGCCTCGCAGTTATTTAAGGTCAAGTGCAGCTACAGGCACATGAACCGATATCCACAAAAACTTCACTCACCTTTGCGTTGTTTCTCAGAGGGCATAAGCACGTCTTTCTCCTTTTTGCCCTTCTTTCTTCTACTTCCAGTTTGCCCAGTGAGCATGAAGTTCTTGTTGGCAACACCCACACCTCCATTAAGTGTCTGTCCATAAGCACTTCCTCAAGTGACGATTGTGAACCCATCCGTCCATAATTGCATCCCCTTTCTAGTACTTGGCCTCTTGCTTACTCTTCGAAGGGTCAAATTCGAAGCGTTCTATAAAGCTATCTGCGTGAGCTCTGATAACGTCTAGCGGAGGTCACTCATTATCTTATTTTACCATATAGTGAGAGCCCACGAGGTTCCTCCACGAATGGCCGTGGCCTGGGTGATGCAGGGGGCGAAAACGCTTTCGCAAGAGGTGAAGAATCGAGAAATATGAGATGGGTGCAAGACCCAGTTTCGTGCAGTGTAAGAATGGATGGAGAAGGCAGGGGTATTACTTCAGGGGGCATTGGCCCGGATGTTTAAACCTTTCTTTCCTTGCGAGGTCGTGCTTTCAGTTTCGGATTTTCCTGCACAGTCAAATAAGACGTACTCCACTGTCCCACAGTGTTTGACCAGCAGTGTGAGGCTATGAGCTCACACTCTGTCGCATCTAGTACATTAACCATAGCTAGGAACGCGTCACTCAGTAGAACACTACTGAGTTCCAACATTTTGGATTTAGAAGTGGTATGGGCTCTCGCATAGATGAAATGCGATGAACTTAGATATGCAATTGGAATAACACTTCGGTAAGACAAGTCACGTGGTGATTTCAATTTTTCACAATATTATTTGTTGTTTAGATCGAAAGCTTTTGCAATCAAACTGCCCCCAAAATGGTCAGAAGAAACATCAACGACTGAGCATGAACCTTTGGTTGCCCGTGGAGAAATTCATCTTTATCATCATAAATTATTCAGACGTTTATCTAACCGCAGAGAAGAGCATCACCACATATGGTTCACTGTTGGCATGGTCTTTGGAGTTCCTGGAGCCTGATGTACAAGATCAAACGTTCCAGGTGGGTATCTTTTACGTCTTCTGATAGCCCTCACGGCGTCCCGTTTCAGGACAATGAAATTTTTGCATAACACTACGTCAGTACAAGAACAGTGAATGTGGCGAGCCACCATACTCCGAAGTAAAAGTGGCAACTATCGTGGTACAGATCTGAGAGATCTCTACTTCTACTGCTACAATATCTTTAGCACTGTGAGTCTGTGACTATGCTATGTCCAGAATATTAAGAAAGGTCATTGACTTGTACAATAATATCATGATATGACGCGATTCTCTTGTATTCTCCGCCGCGCTAGCGAAAATGCGCCAAAAGGTTGATCAAGACGAGCAGTCAGTCGTAACGCTCGATCGCTCAGTTCCGAATCAACCAACTCCTGTGCTTCAAGAAACCCACCAGACGGATCCCGTAATGGAGACCTCGGTGCAGATTGGTATTCTTCCTCGATCTGCGTTTGTCAGCAATGTCAGTAGCTCTTCCAAGCCAGACGACCGCCACTCCCCGAAGGAGATAGGAATTCTACGGACGAACAAGCAAGAATATCTGCATGGTGGGTCGTTGCGATGAGAACTAAAACTAAACAAGCTTGTCCTTCGTGGTGATTAGCGGGTCGTAAAGCTTGTCGACCTTGACTCAATATATCTAAGCATGACTCCGTTTGACTGCTGTGATGAAAGGCAGATGCACTCTGCATTTCGCGAAATGAGGTACGTTTAGGTTGTCGAGCAGAGCGTAAATTTTCAGAACAAAATATACAGCCATGACATGTCGGAGCGAAGAGATTGACGTCTGAATGTCGTCTTTGGAAAAGATGGCACGATGTATTGTGGAGCTTTGTATGAAGTAATGTCGGTTGGAAGACAGCTACAACCTTCTGCGAGAGTCTCCATAAACAACGGGTGTGCAATATCTTCCTGCTACGTGGTGACCCGCGCCGACACCCATTGAAGTTTCTTCCGGGCATCTCTCATCCCCGGACGGAAAGTGATGAGGGCCTGGGCATCTATGTCCATCGCATCTCCTTTAGTCTCAGCGCGTTCATGTTCACCTTTGAAGACGACTGGTTGCAAATCTGTGCTGTCACTCCCAAACTTGGTTTTTTAGGTGTTGTTCAGGTGGTCTCCGAGACTTGACATCTTGATGTTCAACTGTTATGTAAGTTCGAGCACCACGAGATGGCCGGTCGGCTGAACCTCTCCCATTCCAAGTTATGTACCAAACCTGCCGATATTCTAACTCTACCTTGCATCCTCACCTGTCACATGTATCGAATAGCACGTTCTTTCAGACCCTGATCTCTGAAGGCAGCCCATAGTGCTATATAGATACATCAGTATACTACTATAGCCCTAAAATAGGGATACATCAACCAGTCTCATTATCTACTGTCCAACATGATGTATCACTGGATACATCCAAGTGTGACTCGTCAAAATGGATTCTCAGCGCTTCCTAAACCTAATTTGAAGGGGTTGAATGCCATATATTGCACCTCCACCCCTCCTGGGGGCTTCCTGACCGATCTGGGTGGGTTCTTCTCATCCGGCGGCTCACAATGAGATGGATCTGGGTCGATTTGGTCCAGTAAAATGATGGAGAAGCGATGGTCATTGTACCTGACTGGGGTAGACTTCAACGACGAAAATGAGTTGAACTTTGCAAATATCGTCCATGTGTCACGTGATATCCTGACATGGTTGCTATCGCTGTGTCTTTTTTGAGTCTGAGTCACTGCCCGTCCAGCTGATTTTCGCTATAGCAAGTGATATCCAGCGATGTAAGTATATAATAGATGGACCGCTGTGGTGTTCATTCAACCTTCTCAAGTCTTATTGTCATGTGACTGTTTTTATGGCACGCGCGCATTGAAGTTTGAAGTGGCGAAGTGACTCAATGCATTTTTGAAGTGGTGAAGCGACTCAGTGCATTGGTTATTGATGGAAAATATATGATTGTATTATTCAATAGCTAATTACGCTGAATATACAAAGATCAGAGGTAACAAAAAATGAGGTAACAAAAATGCGGAGGACAAAGTCCATGGTCCACTGAAGAGTGGCAAAATGCAATGCGCTATCATACCTTTTGTTTCCTGTTTGAAAATGTAAGTAACCAGGCGACACAGATGGAAGTAGGACCTTACTTCTGTTTGCGACTGGACGTACTAGATTCCTGTGCCGTGGTATGCTTCCCGGAAACAGTCAGTGTATTTTCGCCAATGCTATTAGCGGCGGCATTGCGCTTGGAGGGAATGGACACCCGACCAGTCCTACGTCGATGACAATGTTTGTTGCCATCAGGGGAGGGTTCAACACCACTTGTGGACGGCGCATTTGACTGGTGCGGTAAGGGTTGCATTGCTGTCTTGGCGATGACTGGTGTGTTGAAAGGGAGTCCAGGTAAAGTGGAAATGGGAGGGGGTGAGGGCTGTAATCGTGGCTCCATAGGACTCGCTGACTGAGAATCATGGTGCAGGAACTGCGCAGCCTGTACTGGAACCTCTGGAGATGCAGGGACCATATGGGATGAGGTAGCAGGGGATGTGCGACATATGGTTTGCGGGACATGCGGCAGCGGTGCTGGAACGGGTGATTGTGGGGTTGGGGAAGATGTGGACTCTGTATGTGGGTAAGGAGGCAAGTGCGGCAAGGCCGGATTGTCACCACCTAACACCTCAAATGCTGCAACCTTGGCAGCAAGATCCGTCCAAAAAGTGTCGTCGAGATTCCAATTGCCAGTCAAGTCTTCAGAAAAATCAAGTGAGCTCTGTTGAGCTGAATCAAACGGCAGGTGGGTGTCTAGACCACTAGTACTGGCGGACGTATCGGAAAAAGTCTGACCTGATTTGTCAGCATCCTTCATTCCGCGTAATGCCGAGTGATGGCCATCAGATGATATATCCGATCGTGGTTGGGACACATCCTCCAGACCCCTTCCTATCTCAATCTCATTCGACAACACGGGACTCTCAAACTCGTTCAACAATGTGGGACCCTCAAGCTCGTTCAACAATGTGGGACCCTCGTTCAACGACGCGGGACTCCCTAGGCGTGCCCTTGAGTCCACCAGATCAGCTGTTATGAATGAGTAAGTCAATAGTTTTTTCAGCGCCATGCAACTCACGATATACTCGATACAGATGGTCTCTGAATGGAGACATGATACCTGTTTCAAACTCAGGGTATGCCTTGCTGAAGTCGTTTCCGAACTTGGTGTGACCCACGTGGAAACTTTGATTTAGGTCAGTGTTTAACTCTACTTCATAAGTACTAATGCACATGCCTATAGACATCAATTGAGCTGTTGGACTCTGGAGAAGGACCACCCGCCAGGAGGGAGAATGTGAACCCAGTGGCTTCCGCTAGCCCCTTGAGGAACTTGTTAGTGATAGCGGCAAGTTTTTCTATATTTCTATGCAGTCTCATAAGCTGATACACATCATAGTCGATAGGCTGTAAATTCTATTACCTTGCATAATCGACTTCGCTCCACGTTCCCGCCTCATCACTGTTTTGCGTCTGAGTCTTCTGATTCTCAATGTATCGCTGTACCTCCGCCTTAACATCATCAGTCTCTCCGCTATAGAGGCTTTCTGTGTGCTGCTTCACGATAGCGATACGCTTTCCATTCGTAAGTGTCTTGTTTTCTGCTTGCAGTAATTCTGCTTCAGCTTTCAGTACTTCGTCAGCCGTTGCCTTAATACGCGTATGGTAATAGAGCTTGGAATATGCCTCCACTTCCTGAAGGGAATGCGTTGGCTTCTCGGATTCGGCGACACTCCGTAATATGGCTTTGAAGACATCTGTAGCATCGGCCCTTGCTTGCCGTCCTGCTTTTGTCGTACCAAGACTATTTTTGAAGCGGTTTTTTAATTTCTAAGTCCCATTTGTGAATTTAAAGTGAGCGTTCACAATTAACACATACCTCTTTTTGCTCATCACAAGCCTTATCCATCACAAGCATCTCATCTTGGGTCAATGGTCCGACAGGGGGTAAACTAGCCGGCCTTTGCTCTGGGTATGCAATGAACCACGTCTCATTCAAGTTGGCGAAAAAGTTCGGCCAGTTTTTATTTTTTTCAGTTTGCTTCGTGCGGTACTTGTCGTACCAAGGAGCTAACCATTCATCCTGTTCGGGAGAAGTCCATTTCCGGGGCGCCATAATCTATATCATTATTCGTTATCAACAAGTACCGTCCTTTCTGGAAAAACAGTTCACGTACGTACCGTTATGGCGCTTATATGCGTGTGAGGGGGGAAATTAATTAGCAAACCCTCGAAGAAGTTTAGCTGTTAAGACTGTACTCAAGGGTAGAGAGATCCGAAGGGCTTTGGCCTCAGTTCGTACACTGTGCCCCTTTCTCGAGTAATGCCCCTTATTTCAGGGAGGAGTTATTCGTCCGAAGACCCGGAAGGGGTTGCGTGACGGATCCGGGTGTCCGAAGGTATCGGATATAATACGTCCGAAGGTAATTCGGAACGTAAGGAGAGGACAGAGATTAAGGCTAGTTTCGGAACAAGTTCCTAACTAGAAAACTAACGGAGATGGACTATCCGAAGATAGAGTCGGAGGTATAGACTATAGGAGTCAATCCTAAGTCTCGGAAGGTGACTTAAAGCGGAGAGTGGCTTAAGTCCGGAGGAAGCAGAATGAGTAGAATCTAAGATGATATTCGAACTAAGGTTCTACGGAGATCTACAAGTGATTTATATACAGTAAGTATCTAAGACGGATAATTAGCAAGTCCGGGACCGAGGGCTATGTACGAAGTGTAACGGAAGTCTATTAGTTATTGCACAGCGGATCAGTAAGCATGAATCGGAAATGAACACAGGAAACGGATCAGTAACACAGGACGGAAATATAAACAGCCGGAGTACCGGTAGTAGGAGAAATGACGAAAGGAGATAGACACAGATGTTCAACAGGGAGTTAAGGTGCGAGAAGTGAGTACATTCGGATGGGTGGTCCGGACAGGATCTGTGGACTGGACGGATATGGAAACGATCGGATCTGGACGGATATGATCGGATCTGAGATTAGAAGTATGGTATATGACATTAGCCTGCTATTGCGGCAATATCTCATGCACAGACCCCATGATGAAGTTGGCGTGTAGCGAGTACAATCTTTTACTGTTCAATTACATTAACTATAGCTACCTACTTAGTGTCCCAGAGCGTCTGGAATATAAATTTTTTGTCTGTGTATCGCTGGTGAAGATCCATCCCTGACACCAATGCGCAACAAAAAACATCTTCCACAGCACGAATCACTTCCTTTGCCTCCTTGGATGCATCAGATGCCTTAAGAAATTTTGGGCTCATGCCCTGGCGTCCTAATATATGCTGTTCTGTATCGTGCAACTCCTCGACAATCACCTCTAATGCAGATAGTGTCCCTCGAAGTCCATCTAAGTCACCAGTCTCGAGGTGGTTGCGTACTAGAGCATCTATCACCTGTGCAGGTGGTCCATCTAAGTACCTTGATAAGCGATCCCTTTTGTTGCTGTATAATTGAATATTCGATCGCAGCAAGGGAATGAAATTAGATCAAAACTCACGCGGACTTTGTTTTCTGGTGGCGGTGAACATGCTGTGAGCCCTGATTGTCGTAAGGATCGATCATATGATGGTTGATATCACTATGAATGACCTCTGAGATAAGCGGGTGAATAGATATCAACAATACGCTCACCCGTTAACTTTTTTTGAGGGGAAGACTGGGGCATCTCGTGCTTGGTTTTCCCGATACTTCACTTTGAGTCTCGCGCTGATTGCAGCTTTGTTCCTGGTTGAAAGTGAGTAACATACATTAATAAAAAGACGAGTGTCGTGGATTGACCTTGCATAGTGTGTCCGTCGGTGCATCCGTTTGGCCTCTTGATGTTCTTCTGGAGTGTTATAGAGTTTGGGCCGACCCATGATTCAAGGTTGTAAGTGGCTAAGAATCACGTAGTACATTTGGTTCATACCTTGTTGGACTTTTATAGGGCTTTTACTGGCTATATTGCCAACACCGAAATTCTCAACTCAAAGCTTGAATTTAAATGTGGGATCACAGCATGCGCGGTCTTTGCATGGTGGATTGCCTTGCTTCAAACTACATAGACCAAGATATATAGGTAATGTAACAATTTACAATCATAATAGGTTTAGATCAGGGAATTGAAATTCGATGCAATGTCCATCAGCGGTCCCACAACAGCCTGAGCAACCGTACATTGTACGAGCACATTTTGGACGAACCGACGCCCACAACATCCAGCTTCTTAAGTCCTATCTGATGGTCAATCATCCACCGCAATCATTGAATGAACTGTCGACTGACTTGTTTCCTTGCCTTTTCAGCTGCAAAAAGTTCCTTCTCTTCACTTTCAGTCAATGCATCCCCGGCTGGATGTTCAGGCCATAGCAAAGCCTGCTCGGGCCATTTCAGCAGCCATTCATCATTCAACCGTGCCCAGAAGGCAGGTGCCTTGCTGTGTGAAATTCGCAGTGTGTATTCGGTTAAGCGTGGCATCAACCACGTGTGTTGCTCTTGCGTCGGTTGCCAATCTGACATCTGGGCTGAGTCCAACGTGAGCTCTAGCTCAAATGATATCTCAGGATCCATACCTTTTCAGCGACTCGGAGTTGGAGTACAACAGGATTGTGCCGAAGGGACCGGCAAGAAGTTGTGCAGTTGGATCATTTGAAAGGTCCGTTCATTGTCCATTTTGATACATCATTGAGTTTGGTTCTGTCCGCTTGGATACATCATGAATGAGCTCACAGTATCATGGTGGCTCAACAATGTTTGGCTTGATAATAAGAGTGTGCCGTGACTGATGGTTGGTCGTCCCAGCAAAAAACCTCGCCTAGTGCGACATGTGCTTTCAGATCCCACTGGCGCATCTTCATGCAACGTCCAACGCCACAGAATATATGCTGTTGATCCCACTGGGCAGATCGATCTACGGACAACATATCTTAATGGGACACCAGCTGGCGCTACCCCAGAACTCGAGCTCGGCATCAACACTAACCTCTTCGAGGATCCTTGGAACGAGTCTCAGAACGACACTTCATTCCTTGATACAGAGCCTTGCAACATCACAGGTTCAAAAGAAATACGACCGCGGGCAAGTGTCATATACCATACTTCTAATCTCAGATCCGATCATATCCGTCCAGATCCGATCGTTTCCATATCCGTCCGGTCCACAGATCCTGTCCGGACCACCCATCCGAATGTACTCACTTCTCGCACCTTAACTCCCTGGTGAACATCTGCGTCTATCTCCTTTCGTCATTTCTCCTACTACCGGTACTCCGGCTGTTTATATTTCTGTCCTGTGTTACTGATCCGTTTCCTGTGTTCATTTCCGATTCATGCTTACTGATCCGCTGTGCAATAACTAATAGACTTCCGTTACACTTCGTACATAGCCCTCGGTCCTGAACTTGCTGATTATCCGTCTTAGATACTTACTGTATATAAACCACTTGTAGATCTCCGTAGAACCTTAGTTCGAATATCATCTTAGATTCTACTCATTCTGCCTTCTCCGGACTTAAGCCACTCTCCGCTTAAAGTCACCTTCCGAGACTTAGGATTGATTCCTATAGTCTATACCTTCGACTCTATCTTCGGATAGTCCATCTCCGTTAGTTTCTAGTTAGGAACTCGTTCCGAAACTAGCCTTAATCTCTGTCCTCTCCTTACGTTCCGAATAACCTTCGGACGTATCATATCCGACACCTTCGGACACCCGGATCCGTCACGCAACTCCTCCCGGGTCTTCGGACGAATAACTCCTCCCTGAAATAAGGGGCATTACTCGAGAAAGGGGCACAGTGTACGAACTGAGGCCAAAGCCCTTCGGATCTCTCTACCCTTGAGTACAGTCTTAACAGCAAGCTTGGATGTTGAAAAACTAGACTGAGAGCTGACCTCAATTTTTTCAACAGGATGACCCCATTCGTATTTGGACCTCTGAACGTCATACTTATCTCGACGAATTCATCCGCTTGGAAGGACGTGGTGACACATGTCACTCATGCCATAACTGTGGCAATTTGAATGCAGTATTTCATTGCGAAGACTGCTTTTCTGTCGCATTATACTGCCAGTCATGTGTTATGAACCTCCACCAGAACATGCCCCTGCATCGGCTGAAGGTATGTTTTTTTATGGACATCAGTGCTTT
Organism: Suillus spraguei; assembly: GCA_016800925.1. Classification (NCBI taxonomy): domain Eukaryota; kingdom Fungi; phylum Basidiomycota; class Agaricomycetes; order Boletales; family Suillaceae; genus Suillus; species Suillus spraguei. The sequence goes on along the minus strand of JABCPU010000042.1, from coordinate 192,777 downwards.
CCACTAACGCCATTGATTCAGAGATGGTATGAAGGGTATTTCCATCCAACGACCTTGAAGCAACTGGGGCTCCGCATACAGCTGGGTCACGGTGCTGGTCAGCGCTGCCGCAAACCAAAACCAGCCTTTGACGATGATTTTACTGTCATCGATGTTCACGGAATCCATGACGTCGCTCTTGACTTTTGTAATTGTGAGTATGCATCCTCACACTACAAACAGATCCTGCGCGCTTGCTGGTTCCCAGCAACATCCACCGACCCACGAACAGCTGCTACGTTTACTGTTCTCGAACACTTCCACTTGCTTTTGTTTGAATCCAAGGTATCCGCGTTTGAGTTTTACCACTGCGTTGCACGTCGGAGTGACAACACAGGCGTCAAGTCTATCAAGGTGACTTGTACTCTATAAACTTTATCCTGATTGATTTACCTTTGATCATTGAAATTCATAGGATCGATATTCTGTCTTTTTGCAAATGATGGCGGAGTGGCGCAACCTCAAGGCACTAAAACGGGCAGGTCGTGGGCATGACCCCACTGGAGTTAGCGCTACCAAAGAAGGAGAAATCATGGTTCTGTGCCCTGCCTGCCCTCACCCTGGCAAAAATGTGCCCGAGACATTAGAGGACGTCTCACCTGGGAACCGGTAAGATTTGACTGTCTCTCCTCCCTATTTTCAGCCGTAATCTGAATACATTCTACAGATGGATCTACTCACTGTTTTTGGCTATCGACGCCAACTTTCGTCTGAAACGACGACTGGTATCCAGCGATGACAGGGACCCTGGATTGAGCCAAGGGTGGGGTTACTTCGTCAAAGAAAGTAACTACAAGGCGTACCTTCAAGAAAATGCAAGTCTAGCACAAGAGGTGAGTTGAATGATTATTGCTTTCAGCCATTGCTGATTTAAATGCCTTAGAAAAGTAATTGTGTTAGCCATAATGCGGTCAATATGGCGGACACGAAATCTTCCAAGGGACTCGCAGCAATGGGTGTCGGCACTGTAGTTTGCGCGAGGCACAACATGCGGTTAGCGAATGGCGTCGGGGATCTTCAAAAAGGGGAAAAGTGAGTACTCGTGTCACTGGAAGAACGTTATCGGTTTTTGATTTCATTTGGGCAGATACTTAAATATGGATTATATTGTCTTCTCTGCGCTTTCACGCTTTTCGTCAATCCCATCCGTCAATTTCTCCTATGATATCGCATGTCAGTGGCACAAAAAACTGTGGCATCGCGTGTCGACTGCTCTTCCCTTACAACTTCATCCCAGTAGCACTCAACAATTCAGGTTTTTCGTTCCGAAATTCCATCTTGCAGCACACGTTGCAGCCTGTCAGACGACTTTTTCATTCAATTGGTCTCCTTATGTTGGACGGACCGATGGAGAAGCACCGGAGCGCGGTTGGGCCGATATAAACCGTGTTGCTGCGAGCACAAAGGAAATGGCACCCGGTACACGTCGAGATGTCTTAGATGACCATTTTGAGGACTGGAACTGGAAAAAGGTGACAGGTCTTGGTAAGTCTCGAGTTTTAAATGTTTATTCAGCGAATTGATTACTTTACAAGGTCGAACACTACTACGTAAAATAACAGATGCTGCATACGCTGAACGGGACCATCGCCATGCCCTCGCGGACTTAGAGGGATCCATCGAACAGTCAGAGTTGGGCGCTGCATCACTCACAGCCTGGACTGAAGAAGTCATTGCTTGGGAGAGCGATCACACGAAACCCAACCCCTTCAACAGTCAAAGTCAAGGTAAGTTCAAAATTTTAGAGCGTGATTGATGACTGATTGAAATATTAGAAATGTCTCAAGCCGCTGTTCGTTTAGCGCTCATTCAACAAGACACGAAAGATTTGGAAGAAGGATCATCAATTTCCCTCCATTCAGAGGTGATGCCTAGTATCCTAATTAGCACAGGCTTGGACATCGAGAATGCGCAGTAAGTGATGGATTGACTGCTACATACTTCCTACTTATTCCTTTGTAGACGACGTTTACGGGTAGATAATGCAGGTCTCACCCAACACTCAACCAACAATCAGCAAACAAAGATTCTGATTCGCAGAAATGCACTCCAACGCCGCATTGATTCATGGATTGACATACAGGTCCTGTACATGCCCTCCGTTGCTCGCTTCCATGCCACTGGTCTCTCTGTGTCTGACGAGGGCACCGTTGATGAAACCACCGGCTGTCCAAAAGCTAAACTCGACTCTATCAAAGCCGAGGATATCCCACTCTTTCTTCCATCTTCTATCTGTAATCTGACAACGTGCGATGCGAAATTGCTCGAGGTTGAGTGGTCGTTACGCTTGGTGCAGGCTAACGACGCGCTCGAAGAATGCCGCTCTCACATCCGTCTCCGCCACCAGCTTCTACGCTTCGAGGCACAACAAATTCGCGGACAAAGTCTTAACACTTGTGCCCAAAAAACCATTCAAGCGGTTGAGGATCGGCTCATTCTTAGTCACGAGAAGTATTCTTGTGCTCGGCGAGCTCTCACTCATCTGTCAAGGCAACTAGACCGTGTAGGCTGGGAGCGCAAGTTGCTGCCATTGAAGAAGTCTGACCTTCGGCCAATGGGGGACCTTGGAGGTCGCACTCAAGGCATGGCGATCATGTCGTGGATTTGGCATGTACACGGAATTCCTTCGGACAATGGTGACAGGTTTCAGGATTGTAAGTCATCAGTGATTACTTCTATTTTTATCGCTTACAGCACGTCTAGCCCTACACATCGAATGGTGCAAAACGAGGGCCAGACGCAACCGGTGGTTTGAAGAAATCCAACTGCTCTTGGAGGAGATGCGGCGCGTCTTGGAGTTTCTCGATTGGCAGACTAAGTGGTGGAAGCACGGGTCACACTGCGTGTGGCTGAGCAGTCTGAGGACAACGAGGGCTTGGTGGTGTACGCAAAACGCCAGGCTGCCATCCGTCGATCCCTGTCTGCAAAATTCAGGGCATCGTGGCACCATGTGACCGCTTTGGTAAGCGAAAATCTGGACGACACAGAGGCTAATGCACCGGCAGAAGAAGGTCCTTCTATTGATGCACCCCCGCATGGAGATCTCAATGATTTAGACTAATTAGCTCGACTTTGCTCCTGTACCTTGATGTGAAATAAAACTTGTTTGATCCGGACGGCAGCTAGATTCGTTCGATGTGACTGCTTGGTGACTGCTTGCTATATTAGACACGAGGATACTTAAGCTACACGGATGTATCACTGAGCGGACAACTATGTCAGGCGATGTATCCCTATTTTAGGCCTATAGGCCAAAGGGATACATCCATATGCCACCATCAGGTGCTGAAGGATGCAATTTCGATGAAATATTTCATCACTGACATTTCCGGACTCTCATTTGCATCACAATAAGTTCCCCACACCGCTACGGCAATACACTGCAACTGTAAGCGTGGCTTACTAATGAAGCGCACTGACAGGCATACTGCTTATCCATCGGACTCGTTGATTGGACACCTTATGATATTTGCTGCTGTTTACAGGATTCCTACAGCTCCTATTTAATACGGGGCTCATACGATTGTAGTAGTTATCGTCTCTTACCCTGATCCAATTGCATATGCTTCTACTCGTTATTTCCGTCCCAGTGTTTCTACCCCTTGGGTAGTTTCCACTTTTTTTTAATGAACTAGATAGTCGTATCGACTATTGTCACCGTATCTCCTGAACCAGGAGGTAAAACACTGAACTGACTGTCTCAGTATACCATAATCCAAACTGTCTTACTCTCGCTCCTTACCGTCCGTTGTTCAACCTCTGGTCACGCGTAGCCGCAGCCGACAACTCGCACCCTACAATGAACCTGTTGTGTTGGCTCTACCAGAACTAGACCTTAGCGAAGAACCTCGGTCCCAATCAACAGATTCGGAACAAGTAAACACCCATAAACGTCGTTACACCTCAGACTCAGACTCCGATTCCTATCATTACACCGCATATACTCCTCCAGACATGACTACGACCAAAACCGCATGTGTGGACCAACCTGCACCTACCAAACCACCCTTCTTGACGCCGGGGGACATCACTCCAGAAGTACTACGCACCTGGGAGATGGGTTGCTGTCAGTACTTCAAACATAAGGACATTCCCGCCAAAGAACAAGTAGGAAAGGTAGCGTGGGGCATGCAGGAACCCTCCGTACAGGAATGGTATCTCAACGACCAAGACCGCATGGACAAACTCAAGTTCAACGAATACATGTCCGAAGTTTGCGCGTATTGGCTTCCTTGGGACTGGGCGGACACCACTCGTCAGAAGCTTCTGTCCTCGAGCCAGGGAAGCAAGGCGTTCTCAGACTGGGCGGTTGAGGTTCAGACTTTAAATGCTCTCCTCCGCGGTACTACCTCTCACTTGACAGAACTTAATCTGCGCTATCATCTTGAGGCGCACATGCAGGACGACTTGCATACCGAATATAGGACGGAGAACGTCAAGGAGATCAAGGAGTTTCGCCCTTGGACTGAAAAGATTCGACTCCTCGATGAAAAACGTCTCCGTGGTATCGCGAATCTCAAAGCTGCGTTCAAGGCTGAGAGGCTGAAAAATGTAGGCGATAAAAAGCTTACTTCCTCCTCACAGTACAACTCCAAAGCTAGCCGTACTACCACGGGGAAAACGGGCGCGTTCGTGCGCGTACCACCCCTCACCGAAGAAGAACGCTCTCTTCTCCGCGAAAACGGAGGATGTTTCAAGTGCCGAGAGCCATTCCAGAAGCATACAACCGCAACTTGTGATAACGGTTTCCCAGACGGCGCGACTTACAAACCCATCACTGCAGCCAGCATCGCAGCAAAGAAGAGCAAGAAGGATGGAAAACGGTTGCGTCAGTAGAAGTAGCGAACACGGTTGCGGTGGTCATGCCCTCTGCAGCCTTGGGAAACGGTACAGACTCTGAAGAGTGCGTTGCCCTGCTAACGACCCCTTTACTTCTTTGGGACTGTCTTATCGATGGTCCTACATCTTCCTCTCGTGTTAAAGCGCTAATTGATGATGGTTTGGCCGCAGTTCTGATTGACGAGAAACTCGTTACGCAACTAGGTCTTCAATGACGCAAGCTTCATACTCCCATGCCCTTCAACATCGCACTTTTGGGAGAGGGAAAGGACTCATTTCTTTTATCGGACTATGTCAGACTTGCATGTATTTCCATTGACTCTCGCTTTACTTCACGCAGTGTACGCGCTATTGTGGCTTCAAATCTCTGTACTCCACTTTTATTGGGAGGACCCTTCCTCCATCACAACAAAATCATTATAGATCACAAGCTACGACGTGTACGTGAAGGACCAGGACTACGAATTACTCAACCGCAGCCCCGCCGCCTAAGTTTAAGAAGTCTGTGGTACCATCCCCCGAAGATGAGCGAGTATCGTCACGAGGTTCTCCGAGAGTTGAAACATATCCTGCCGGAATACAAGCAACTCGTCGACGACTCCTGCGAGCCAGTTAATGGCATTGACATTATTGCTGCCATTCGCCAACATATCACGACGCTTGCATCCGCAGAACAACTGAAACTTCGTGACGCCGCTCTCAAGGTCGAATATGAAGATCGCTTTCCCGCAGATATACCGCACAATGACTCATTACCCTCCGACATTCTCTTCCGTGTACGGTTGAAGGATGCTAACAAATTGATACAGCAACGAGGGTATGACTGCCCAAGGAAATATCGCGATGCCTGGAAGACACTGCTTGACCAACATGTTGACGCTGGCCGTCTTCGGCCCTCCGACAGTCCTCACTCTTCACCTGCCTTCATCATTCCGAAGGCGGATCCAACAGCATTGCCTTGGTGGGTAAACGATTTTCGTCAGTTGAACTTAAACACTGTTCCAGATAATCACCCACTACCACGGATCGATGAAATTTTGCGCGACTGCGCCAAAGGAAAGATTTTTGGTAAAATAGATATGACTAACTCCTTCTTTCAAACCAAGGTAACCCAGATGACATGAAACTGCTCGCTGTTCACACCCCTTGGGGCCTCTATGAATGGACGGTCATGCCAATGGGAGTACGAAACGCACCGGCCACTCATCAAAGGCGCATGTCGACAGCACTACGTCACCTAATCGGTAAAATCTGCCATGTATACCTTGACGACATCATTATCTGGTCGCAGACCCTGGAAGAACATGAACGGAATGTGCGACTGGTCCTCGACGCCTTGCGGAATGCGTCACTGTTCTGCTCTCTCAAGAAGACGTCTCTGTTCAACCTTGAGATCAATTTTCTGGGACACCACATCTCCGAGCGTGGTATCGAGCCTGATGCCTCTAAAGTAGCACGCATTTTAGACTGGCCTACTCCTCGCAAGGCCAACGATGTAAGGGCCTTTCTCGGCTTAGTGCGTTACTTAGCGAACCACCTCCCCGCTCTGGCGGATCATGCACGAATCTTGACCCCATTAATGACGAAGGCCGCCGAACTGGAATTCCCTTTGTGGAACGAAGGACATGCTGCTGCCTTTCAGGCAATTAAAAACCTTGTTACGAGCCCTCAATGCTTGACGACGATCGATCACGACAACCCAGGGAACAACAAGATATTTCTCACCTGCGACGCATCGGATTACCGAACGGGTGCTGTCTTATCCTGGGGAGAAACATGGGAGACTGCTAGACCGGTGGCGTTTGATTCGGCTCAACTGCGGGAAGCTGAACTTAACTACCCAGTGCACGAAAAAGAGTTACTCGCCATCATCAGAGGCCTCAAGAAGTGGCGCGTCGAGCTACTTGGGGGGCCTATTCAAGTCTATACAGATCATCGGACACTTGAAAACTTCGTCACACAAAAGGGCCTCTCTCGTCACAAGCCCGCTGGGCTGAATACTTGGCACATTTCGATATCACCATCTCTTATTTGAAGGGTGAGGAGAATACAGGTGCTGACGCATTATCTAGACTACACCTCGACGACGATGTCTCGCACAGCGAGCAAACTGCAGCTGCCGTTGTAACCTCGTCACTCCAGATCAACCTCGACAAGTCCTTCACCAAGGATGTCACCGCTGGATATGTCGACGACCCGTTCTGCAGGAAGCTTAAAGCTCTTGTGGGGTCCTTGCCTGGCTTAGAAGAGCGTGAGGGACTTCTGTTTGTTGCTAACCGTCTTGTCGTTCCTCGCGTCAATCCTCTGCATGAAAAGCTGTTTCACTTAGCACACAATGCTTCAGGCCACTTTGGCGGAGACAAGACATACGCCACCTTACATCAGCTTACTATTGGCCCAATATGAGACGCGACCTCCTCGAGTCCTACATTCCAGGTTGTGTTCAATGTATGCGCAACAAGGCATCTACCACATCCATAGCCAACCTTTGCACCCACTTCCAATCCCTGACGCGCGAGGGGACTCCGTCACAATCGACTTCATTGGACTGTTGCCCGAAGATGAAGGTTTCAACACAATTATCACCATAACGGATCGCCTGAATGCAGACTTACGGATCGTGCCTTGTCGAGACAACATCTCTGCTGAACAGTTCGCGGTCCTGTTCTTCGACAACTGGTATTGCGAGAACGGACTGCTGCTTGACATTGTATCTGACCCAATAAGCTCTTTCTCTCTCGATTTTGGAAGTCGCTACATAAACTAACAGGCATTAAGTTAAAGCTTTCTTCGTCCTATCACCCCCAAACCGATGGTGCAAGTGAAGGACCAACAAAACCGTCAACCAATGCATCCGATTCCATGTGGAACGGAATCAGAAAGGTTGGGTGCGCGCTCTGCCACGCATCCGATTCCAGATCATGAACACCCTCAATGCAAGCATGAACACCTCCCCATTTCAACTCCACATTGGACGCTCGCCACGCATCATACCACCCCTGCAACGACCATCGACAGATGAGACTACCGAAGATCAACGCACTCGTCTACTCTTGACGCAGCTCCAGTACGATGTTATGGAAGCACAAGACAGCCTACTGGCTGCCAAGGCTTCGCAAGCGACGCAAGTTAACAAACATCGCTCGCTGAGTTAACACTGGCCATCAGAGACAAGGTCATGCTGTCCACATGACACCGTCGTCGTGACTATATGCAGAAAGGTGATAAGCGCGTCGCTAAGTTTATGCCCAGATTCGACGGACCTTATACCGTGCTCGAGGCACACCCAGAGACCTCAACATACACACTAGACCTGCCCAACTCCCCCAATATATTCCCGACGTTTCACTCTTCCAACTGCGACCCTTCCATGCCAATGACGCAGAACTCTTCCCCTCCCGTGAAAACCCGCGTCCAGGACCAGTGGTGACAGAAGACGGTCAAGTCGAGACCTTCATAGAGAAGATTGTAGATGAGAAGAAGATAGGGCGCGGAAAGAGATACCTGGTGCGGTGGCTTGGATTCGGAGCAGATGAGGATGAGTGGCTGCCAAGACGTGATCTTGAGGACTGTGAAGCACTTGATGCTTGGGAACAGCAAAAGGAAGCCTTGTAGGTTGGGAGGGTGTAAGCATGGCTTACTAACGAAGCGCACTGACAGGCATACTGCTTATCCATCGGACTGTTGATTGGACACCTTATGATATTTGCTGCTGTTTACAGGATTCCTACAGCTCCTATTTGATACAGGGCTCATACGATTGTAGTAGTTATCGTCTCTTACCCTGATCTGAATTGCATACGCTTCTACTTGTTATTTCCGTCCTGAGTGTTTCTACCCCTTGGGTAGTTTCCAGCAACCTCCCAATTATGACCATAAATCGTGTAAGGCTGGGTGTTAGTTCGAAGGGGACAGTGAACAGAACAAGAGAGATATGGGATGGGTAAGAGGTGATAGCGACAAGGAACAGCAGGCCATACTGTAAGAATGATACATTAAATACCTACAATTATAGATGAAATGGGATACAATAATTACTGAAGTCCATAGATACCTATCATTGTAGGGCTGATATATCAATGGAGGATCCTGTCAGGACACTCCCATAATAATCTCACACCCCTAATTTTCGCATTTTTGGCCACCTACTGTGGGAATTTCCCCACAACACTTAAAAATAGATTGCTTCTCCACATTTTCGCATTTTTAGCCACCCCACTACACCTAAAACATCACCCATTTTGGGAATCTCCACAATATCAATTATTCCCACACCCTCCCCACCTCACTGCAGCTTCACCACCACACCACAATAGGTCCCCTCATAGTAGTTTGGTATATATATGTACAATATAATGTAATAGACCGCTTTTTTGCTTATTTGTGTGCCTGCTCCTCCTCTAGAGGCCATTTAACATATGTTAGAGTAAAGAACACTTTCGCACTTTTGCCCCTTTGGTGGGAAAGTGTTCTATTATATTCAAAACATGTTTATGAGCATATATGAGTATATTCTCATCTTGATTTGACCCCCTGAAGCGCCCTACATCAATAGATATAGCACATATGCAAGAAAACACAGAACATGTTCCCATTTAATTATTTCTAGGTGGACAAACTTGGAAAAATGATTCCCAGCATCTATTCAACAATATGAACAATGTATCAGGAGCCCAGGACCATGGGATAATTCCCTGTTGCATGGTGTGCCCCCCCTCTCCTGGTGGTTTACCCCCTGTGAAACTTTTTCCTGTAGGACCGGACCTTAATTGAGGTGAGGGGTCTATTTCTATGTACATTTGGAGTAGATATATTATATAGCTGGCCCAGAACACACATAGGATCCTGCTACAAGAACAAAAACATAGAAAATCTCACTTTGACACTTTTGATGTTTTTTAGTATCTTACTCTTGCATAAATAACCATCCCTGCTCACATATTATCAGTAGTATATTCACACATATGTTCTATGCCAAGGATCAGCCATACATAGGGCGCAAATTTGATCTCTGATGTACAGGGGGTATTTCTACTGATAGGAAACCTACAGAGTAATCCAGCCTGTGATAAGTAATCAGATACCTGGGGTACCTCTTATATATGTCCCTTATGATGGACTTGAAGCTTTAGAAAGATCAGTGAAGGACTGACTGAATGACAAGTAAAATGACATGTGTGAAAAGTGACAATTGACATCTTTTGACACAAAGTCACATTTATATATGGTACAGGGCAAATATTTCATTGAAAATATGTAGGATATATGATGGACTACTAAATGAACATATGCTACATACTGCCCTGAGGTTAGAGGGTGATGGAAGGAATGTGGTGTATAATTGAGTTGACCCAGCATTAAAGTCCTACTGCTGCCATTTTCGATGTTTTGAGTCTTTGAACTTTCCCACACTCAATTTCTTATCTATTTCACTTCCTCAGCACTCAATTCTTGTTGAATTGTTTTATAAATTTAGGTATATGATAGTGAATGTACCTTAAATCTACTCCAGGTGTCTGATTATTAAAGTTCGATGCTTTGAAAGTATGGGCTCTTTATCAGTAGAAATAGCAAGTATCTACACTAGCTCAAAACTCCAGCCTATTTTGAGCTGATCCTTGTCATAAAAAGCAAGTATATATTCTATGCTAATGATATATGAACAGGCTGTATTATTTATGCAAGAGTAAGATACTAAAAAACATCAAAAGTGTCAAAGTGAGATTTTCTATGTTTTTGTTCTTGTAGCAGGATCCTATGTGTGTTCTGGGCCAGCTATATAATATATCTACTCCAAATGTACATAGAAATAGACCCAGACCCCTCACCTCAATTAAGGTCCGGTCCTACAGGAAAAAGTTTCACAGGGGGTAAACCACCAGGAGAGGGGGGGCACACCATGCAACAGGGAATTATCCCATGGTCCTGGGCTCCTGATACATTGTTCATATTGTTGAATAGATGCTGGGAATCATTTTTCCAAGTTTGTCCACCTAGAAATAATTAAATGGGAACATGTTCTGTGTTTTCTTGCATATGTGCTATATCTATTGATGTAGGGCGCTTCAGGGGGTCAAATCAAGATGAGAATATACTCATATATGCTCATAAACATGTTTTGAATATAATAGAACACTTTCCCACCAAAGGGGCAAAAGTGCGAAAGTGTTCTTTACTCTAACATATGTTAAATGGCCTCTAGAGGAGGAGCAGGCACACAAATAAGCAAAAAAGCGGTCTATTACATTATATTGTACATATATATACCAAACTACTATGAGGGGACCTATTGTGGTGTGGTGGTGAAGCTGCAGTGAGGTGGGGAGGGTGTGGGAATAATTGATATTGTGGAGATTCCCAAAATGGGTGGTGGGGTGGCTAAAAATGCGAAAATGTGGAGAAGCAATCTATTTTTAAGTGTTGTGGGGAAATTCCCACAGTAGGTGGCCAAAAATGCGAAAATTAGGGGTGTGAGATTATTATGGGAGTGTCCTGACAGGATCCTCCATTGATATATCAGCCCTACAATGATAGGTATCTATGGACTTCAGTAATTATTGTATCCCATTTCATCTATAATTGTAAGAAGTGATACATCAAACCTATAGGTACAGGTGGGAACAGATCGACGTAATTAGGATACGAGTAGGGCTAGACTTTCGTAGGAACGTTCTGACAAGCTTTGACTGGGGAATTTAACGTATTGGATTCTCCGTCTATATACGAGAGTACATGGGCGGTATATATACGTTTTCGAGTAGTTGACTGGGCTGGAATCGAGCATAAGGGCATGTGGCGATAATCAAATGAACGGTCGGAGCAAGAACGAGCACAAGGTAAGATAATACAAGGAAATGGACAAGGTATGTATCCATGTGACGTCGGATGCTGCTGTTTGCATCAACATTGCCCTGGCTCACACGCACAACAGGCCTGATCCGTCAGGTAACCGTCTGTTGTCCAGCATTCTCTGTACTGTAATTGAGGAACACCTATAGGGCAACTTTCGTTGCACGGTATCCATGTGCATGACAAGTCCTGGGCCTCTGAGCCGAGCGCGGCTCGCGCACCAAGCGGACTGACAACTATTAATGCCAGGAGGATGGTTGACAAGAGGTCATAGTTCATCTAGACCATCAGTGTCATGAGTTGGATCTACGTTGGTGACTGGACTCTTACCATGAAAAAACGCGAGTTTATATGACTAGTGCAATTGAGTTAAAGCACGAGTGTGTTTTTTGTTCCGTTGTCTGTCAGTTCTGTGCTCAGGCAGTTTATAGCTGCTGCTCGTCAAAATATTAATATTAATCCCTAAGTTCAAACTTGGCATGCATGCATTGCAAATTCCGTGATTATAATTCTTGCCACGTATTTATGCGATGACAACGACACACCATTTGATTCATCCTCGGTTCCTTGACATAATCGATTCTGATTGCCCACTAAAGTAGGGCCAAGTTGCACCAGTAAAATATTGTTCAACAAATATTGCTGGTCGTTTCACGCGAATCCTCGCATGAGAAACGATTTGGCATCTGAACTAATTTCTAAGTACCGGTGCAGCGGGCGTGGAAATTGGAGATCGCTGGTGTCAAATGAGGAGTAGTAAACATTGTCTCGAGGAGGGTCCGACGTCTTTCCGTATGGTAGGAACAGTTGGACAGTGCCAATCCTGGGGTAATGTCTGGAGGCACCCGATCGAGGAATGTTTTCATTGATATGGACCCTAGCACTGTAGAAAGGACGTGTTATATAATTTCAGTTGGGGCTGCACACCGTACCGTATACGGTAGATGGTGAACCCGTATACCGTACATTACATTGGCAACAGACAAAGCAAACGGTACAGTACGGAGCATTATATGGACCGTCTAATGGACGTATGGCGTAGTGTGGAGTTACATAGTGGTGCGTGACGAAAAAGGAAATCGACACCTTACGTGTTATATACATATATTTCCATAGCAAAATGAAATAAAACCAATTGAAAAATGCCAACAATCAAAATCCCAGTCAGACCTGAGCTCAAAGCGGCCTGGGAGCGACGAACCATTGCAGCTATCAGATTCACCTGCGCCATACGTCAATGATAATGAGAGAATAAAGCACCTCTCTGAGGCTGACTGGTCGACTAAAAATTCAGTAGAAGAAGACGACAAGGTTGAGGTTGATCAGCTGGAGTTGCATGTTGTCCATATTGCGATCATCTGTGACGGCGTACAGAAGTACGCTCGTCCTTACTAGTCTCATCGAAGATAACGAATTATGAATTATCGCCAACAAAGAGTAAGGATGGTGTAGTGATAATGATGTTATGCTCGACTGCACAAATTTCGTTGAGGAGCAAATCTTATTCTTCAGCGAAGAGATCTTCGACTGCTGTCATAAGCACCAGTGTAGTTATTCTCGCACGGCCAGCAAGGGGGGCCTGGCAACAGTACCAATTTCTTCAAATATGTTTCGCCAACGAAAGCAGAGGCTGGCCTGGGAAATCCCGAGATATCTTTGACCTCCCAAAACACAAGGAGCCTACCAGGCGAATCCCGTATTGGAGACGCAGATTAATATTCTTCCTCTATCTGCGTGTTGTCAGTTAAACATTAGGTAGCTCTTCCAAGCCAGACGGCTGCCGCTCCCCCGAGTCAGGAAGCTTGAGGAGATAGTGATTCCACGGACAAACAAGCAAGAATGTCTGAATGAATGTCTCCATGGTGGGCTGTGGTGATGAGAACTGAACGAGCTTGTCCTTCGTGGTGATTAGCAGGTCGTGGAGCCTTGACTTCATATATCTCCTGATCCTAAGCGTGACTCTGTTTGACTGCTTGTGTAGTGATTACCAATCGTCTACGGCTGGAAATAGCCGAAGTATCGCTTACACCATCAACGACCACCGCCTCAGCTCAACTCCGTCGTCGTTCGCCATCATCCCTTCCTTGTATATTGGCCCTTAGTCCCTCTCCGTTACCCTCTCGCCACTTAGTCGTCTGGAATCTGTCAAAAACAAGCAAAACTCTCGTTAACTTTGTCAAATACCATACCCCTTCATATCGCCACTCACTCAGTTTTTCGTATTCTCCTTCATTCGCTCTCTACTCTACCCTGTTAGGCTCAGCACCACTTTATTCTGCCTCCGTCTTCACCTAATCGTTCGGCATATCCATACCCGAGGGTTTCACAGTACAAAATAGCTCATGTACACTCGTTTCTACAGGCAATCAGATCAGTCTTACAGTCCAGTCTCGTTCTCGTATCGCGCTCGTTATTATCAGCATCGTCAAAATCTATCGTTTATCGTCACAGAATTATAACTCTCCTTGTCGCATAACTATCGCTAACGATTCGTTTAACTATTGAGCGCGCTTATATTTTAAACAGGTCTCACACCCTACAAAAACTCGCAGCCTCGGAGCCTTAGTGCTTCTTACAGATGAAAGGCAGATACAGTCTGCAGTTCGCGAGACGAGGTGTATTCAGGTTGTCAAGTAAGGCGTAAAGTTTCAGAACAAAATCTACAGCCATGACATGTACTAGGAGCGAGGAGATTGACGTCCGGATGTCATCTTTGGAAAGAAATGGCATGGTGTATTATGGAGCGTCATATGAAGTAATATCCACCGGCAGACAGCTACAACCTCCTACAAGAGCCTCCAAAGCGCCTTTTGCTTCTCGCCATAAATGGCAGGCGGGTTGCCGCCGAAGATACCAAACAACGGGTGTGCAATATCTTCTGCTGCGTGTTACCGCGGGACACCCATTAGAGTTTCTTCCGGGCATCTTTCATTCCCAGACGGAAAAGTCACGAGGGCCTGGGAATCTATGCCCGTTGCACCTCCTTTAGTCTCAGCGCGTTCAAGTTCACCCTTGAAGCGACCAGTGGTTGTAAGTGGTTTTTAGGTGTTATTCAGGTGGCCTCCAAGATTTGCCATCCTGATATTACAACATGCAAGTTCGAGCACCACGAGATGGCCGGTGGGGTGAACCTCCCCCACTTCAAGTCAAGTACCAAACCTACCGATATTCTGACTCCACGTTGCATCCTCACCCGTCGCATGTATCGAATAGCATGGTCTTTCGACTCTAATCTCTGATTGATGTAATTCTGATGGAGTATTTCATCACAACAGGTTCCCCGTACCGCTATGCCAATGCACTGCAACCTCCCAATTATGGTCATCAATCACAACAGTACTGATCGGCCAGATTACCGTTTGCTAAGGTGCAACCTTGGGAGTCTGCGACAGCTCCTGGACATGTTTTTCCACACGAAGCCCAAGTGCATGGTAAGGTAGTCACGATCTCTGAGCCGGGCATGGCACGCGCACTAAGCGGACTGACAGCTATAATGCCAGGAGGATGGTTGACAAGAGGTCATAGTTCATCTAGACCATCGGTGTCATAGGTTGGATCTACAATTTGGTGACTGCACTCTTACCGTCAAAAAAGCGCGAGTTTATACGACTAGTGCGCGGGTGTGTTTTTCGTTCTGTTGTTCGTCAGTTCTGCGCTCAGGGAATTTATAGCTGCTGCTCGTCAAAATATTAATCCCTAAGTTCAAACTCAGCATGCATTCGTTGCAACATGCAACTTCTGTGATAATGATTCTCGCCATACTTATACTTTTATACGATGGCGATGATATACCGTTTGATTCATCCTCGGGTTCCCTGACATGAATCACATGGTCGGTCCTTCGCACACTAGAGTAGGGCCGGGCTGCACGGGCAAAATATTGCTGGCCGTTTTACGCCAAGCCTCGTATGGCAAACGACTTGCCTTCGGAACTTATGTGTATATGTCCAAGTATTGGTGGACTGGCCCGGGAGAGCATGGAAATTGTAGACTGTGTTCGAGGTGGCTTCGGTAGCCCAGTCTCACCGGTCGGCTACTTTGTTTGGCTTAAGGTAGACACACCTTCGCCTTGAACTTGATATCGTAAGGATTGAGCACGCCTGAAGACAGCTTGGCACTAATACCGTCTATCAGCGCACGTGTCTAGAGGCGGGCCATCGGAGAACCTGTGAGAAGATATCGTCATATATCTACATACTGTAAGAACGGAGTGATCCCAACCGCAGACCAATTGATTCCAGGTTCTAATGGTCGTGTAAACCGACGATTACATGGTCACGGAGTTTGAAAGGCTTGTATGTTTTGAATCTCCTAGATAGGGAAATTGAGTTTGTGACTTCAATCATGAACGTGTTAGTGTATCCCAGCACACACCCAATCGCTCCTCCTCTCGTTCAGACGCTTACTGTAATACTGACACCACACTATCTACCACAGCTGCTAACACCCTCTCAACTATCCGTACAAGAATACCCATGGCACACCTCTTGTGCCCTCCTCCTACTCCTCTCCCCTCCTACTGATCATGAGGCTGTCCGTAAATATATCGAGTCTGGAGGTAGGATATTAGCATTCGGCGTTGGCGTCAGAAAAGGTACTCTATTTGGACCAAGTCATGACTTTGGATCACTATCCGCGGGTCTTGGTCTGGGCATGGTCAAAGACACGACTATACTCAGAGTCGCTGATGGAAACGCATCCATATACATATCCTTCTCAACTACTACTGGAACAAGCACGGATGTATTGATTGACGACACCGTGGTATCTGTATCCAGATTACCCACATGTCCTTTGGACCTTGAAGCACGCGTTCTCGGTCGTTACGTAGAGGAGAATGTACCCGCCGGTATCCTATCTCAAAGCGGGCTTATCGCAATGTGGAGTTGCACCCCACCCCTTCCAGACATCTTGCTGTCACGATCGCTATCCGCACTTGGTCTACGCTTCTCCTCGCAGAGAGCTGATCCCAGCCTTGTTCCTCATATTCTCCTCAATTTCTTCTGGCTCGTCCAGATTCATGGCAAGTGCAGCATCGCATCGTGGAGACGCTACTCGATCATTTGAATTTTTCGTCAGCTGTCGGCGATGTATCACAACCCAAGTGGGAGCCATTTGTATTCGAAGATGCCAATGACGACTTCCACTTCCACTTTCTATCCTTCCCTCTTGCGGGAAGAGCCACCGATCACCCCATACTCGAACTTATTCCACAAAGTTCCCTCTCAAGCGCGAAAGTCAAACACGTGCTCGTACCTTCACAACCCCTGGCTTCCGAAGATGAACGAATATACACCCCACAATTCTCACCATCCGCCTTCTTCCGTTCCATAGACGAGTTCTACTCAGGAAGGGAAGACACAGATCAACACAAAAACTCAAACTCCTGGCGTATCGGTGAAGCACTCATATACGGCGAGGTAGTTTCCAGCACCCAAACAATGTTTGACAAGTGCGTCTCACCCAATCACGTCGATCATACCGCCCACTGAGACCTTCTGAGCAGAAACCCATCTTTCCTCCGCGCACTCCCCTCTCCCATCGTCTCGCTCGCCACAGTACAGTTGGCGGGACGCGGCAGAGGCGGTAACGCATGGCTCTCACCTGCAGGGTGCTTGCAGATGTCACTCAAGATTCGTGTCGGGCTCAGAGGGTCTTCGTCAGGTAAGGCTAGCGATTTTTCATTTAAAAGTGTTCAGTTATCTGATATTTGAAATTTGATATCGCGCAGTACCAGGCTCCACAATCCTCCCCTCCAACCTCGTATTCATCCAATACCTCTACGCACTAGCAATCATCGACGCATGTCACGTTCTAAACCCCACCTCTGAATGGGCTCACAGAGTTCGTCTGAAATGGCCCAATGACATTTACGGCCTCTTCCCGTCCCAAAACAGCCCAACATCAAATTCGAAGTCAACGCCGGAACTACGAAAAATTGGCGGGATACTGGTAAACACAAGTTTTGGTGGTAGCGTGGTAGATGTGGTAATCGGTACGGTACCTCTCTTTCAGTTACATAAAAGCTCACTCTCAAACACGACGTTCACACTCAAACCCATCAATGAAATAAATAGGAAGCGGCCTCAACATCCTGAACGCACCACCCATCGCCTCACTCGCCCAACTCGCATCTACACCTGCCCCAGAGCTCTCTGTAGAACGCGTAGCAGCAGCAGTTCTCACCTCCTTTGAGCGCATATGGAGTTCGTTCTTGCAGAATGAGGAACAGGGGTTTCACCCGTTCATGGATCAATACCTCCGATCATGGTTACATTCGTGCGTCTCTATCATGTTTCGCTTTACATCACATTTACTTACTTGCGGTTCGGACAGAGACCAGCTCGTCACACTCACGAGCCGGACTCCACACCGAAGTGTCCGGATTGTTGGTATCACTCCCGACCATGGGTTGTTGCGTACTGTACCGATGGGCGGTGGAGAGTTCATTGATTTACAGCCTGATGGGAATAGCTTTGATATGATGAAGGGGTTGATATCGATGAAGAAGGGGTAGGTAGCATGCAGAACTGTTGTAAAGTCACCAATCAATCACATTACACTGGAAGATGCTCACCTCATTCATATATTAAGATCAGTTCCTGTCGTTCTTGCACGAGAACCTAAACAACATACTTGGATGGGCCCCGCTGAGCAGAATCTTCGGTACATGGTCACAAGCGAAGTACTGCGTCACGTAGCTCTGCCAGCTCGCTGTGTTTTCGTGGGTCATATATAGGAAAGGTTTTCGTCACATTGGAATATAAAGTGATATAAAGCAATATGTGACTATATAAAAGCACCATAACCAGCGTAATCCCCAGCAAGAACCCACCGGTTTACTGATGAGCGCATCGATATATTAGCACTGTCCTCTTGGGCCATCACGGGCATCGAGCTCACCTAGTACGGGTGGACGATGGGAAAGCATTGAGCAAGAAAGATGCAGCGAAAGCATTTCTGCGACATCCAGACGTTGAACACCTCACATCTCCTCATCTACTCGAGCCTATCAATCGACCAAGAGGATAGAACTGAAGCAGGTTGGACTGGGTATCATAGAGGACGCAAAGTGTTTTGGGCCAGAAAGGAGTACGTACCAAAACAGAGGGGGCATATCTGAAATACGGTCTAGGAGAAAGTATTAGAGAAAGTACGGGAGTAAGTCTGGGACATCGGTACCTCTAAGCGGAGTATGACGATCACAGTTACTTACATATTCAAGGCGGGTACCTCCGTCATCCACACTTAGTGTGTTGAGTACCACAGCATGTATAATCGATAGAATAGCATTGGATTTGACACAGCGAGGAATATTCAACATAGCGAGTGATAGAGGACCACACGTAAAGCTCGCGGACGCTGACAGAAGGAACCAACACATTTCTCTTCCCACCTTCGTGACTCCTTACCATTGGGTTTGATATGAGGGTGGGTCGAGGGAAAAGGAAACATGTTTGTTCCACTGCTTGAGGAGGTAGAGACGGCCGGCTGGGAGAGTGGTGGATAGCTCGACGACGGACTCGATGAGCAGACGAGATTAACCAAATTCAGAAATGCATGAAGTTGGGAGAACCACCGGTAGAAGGAGCAGGATGGACGCTGGCAAGAGGTAAGGAGTGTTAATCTAACACCAACCACGCATGCATTCACCTCTGTCTGCATTGTGACAGATCGAAAGAGGAATGGCAGCGTCGAAAGCGTGCACAATCAAGAACAATTGCCAATCGAGTCTTGGCGATTTTGCCAGCAAGGGAGCAGGCAAAGAACAGATCTAGAGTACCACGTTTAGGACAGGTTTAGCGAGAACTCGGCTCTCATGTGAACGCAATTGTGCACAATTCTTGTTCAACCCGGAGTTCGCCGGTTCACTGCGAGCTTTCGGGACTTGTACCTAAACCTTATCTACAAAGCATGCCGTAAGGTTTGGGTACAACCGAAGTTTGGCGACGCTTACGTGTGAAGAAACCAGGCTTCTCCCAAGGACTCGTGTCACATTGCAACAGCTCTCCTCAGCGCTCAGCAGTGCTTGCCAAACCTGCGCAATGTATCCATGATAGGTGGCATCTCTATGGAAATGAACGTGAGTCAAGTCAATGAATGTTTGAACCATTGGTAACTAGGCGAATTGTATTGAAATTCCTGCCACCTGCCAGGCAAACCGTCTCCTACCACACTTCATCGAGAGGTCAAATCCTTGTACTCATGTTGTGACTCGGATCGGAGCCACCTCATCATTGCTTTTTCGAGGCGGACGTTTCAATATAGTACGTGCCACCGTTATCGCGTTTGAAGGCACACAACTCGAAATATATAATACGCTACTGAGCATGATATTGCCTCCAACAAGCCATGTTCATCATTGCATCATTGTTAATGCTTCTCCTGGCTTCGTCAATCACGGGATCGCCCGTTGAAGTTCGCAATTCCCCCATCATTATCCCCCTTACCAGGTTCTCCAATGGTGCTATTGACCTCGTGCAACACGATGAAGCTCGTGTGGCGGCCTTCAGGGACTACAATACACATGGCCGACGTGCTGAAATCATTCCTATGCCATTCGAATTTCCGGGTGGATACAGCGTAGCACTTGACGTTGGCAGCACCCCCACAACCTGTTAGTTCAACATTGAGAAAATACGCGGCTGCTAATGTATTATCGAAGACAATTTGGCTATCGACACCGCCAGCGCGGTCACATGGATTGGCGCCCGCACTTTATACGACGAAACCGGCGTCAACACCGGACGGCATGTAGAGCAAACCTACGGTGGTGGGGGTTTTCCTATCTCCTTCTTTGGTATGACATACAGCAATATCATAAGTTAAAA
The DNA here is from genome assembly GCA_016800925.1 of Suillus spraguei. Taxonomy (NCBI): domain Eukaryota; kingdom Fungi; phylum Basidiomycota; class Agaricomycetes; order Boletales; family Suillaceae; genus Suillus; species Suillus spraguei. Next base: position 172,219 of record JABCPU010000042.1, on the reverse strand, counting down.
ATACCTACAATTATCTATAGGAACTTTTTTCACGCACAAATCTTGCCTCGTTATCTCAACAACCAGATTCCTAATGCTGAGAACGATGGCATATATCTCATCACTAGAAGCCTGACTACGCGAACTGGCGCAGGGCTTGACTTTATTGTTGGCTATACATTTATGCAACGCTTCTACACAGTTTTAGATCGCGACAACCGCAAGGTCGGTTTTGCCATGACCCCGTTCACTTATGATGACACTAGCAATTAATGTGTAATTGCCAAAATATACAAGGGATCGTTTTTCTGACGCAAAGGAGCATACCGTAGGATTTGTATGGGTGGTTGAATACATTCGCATCTTGAGTCTCAACAACGTCAATTCGGAGGGACCCGCAATTCACAGCTTTCGTAAACCATATTAGTGAACATAGAATCTTATTTCAGTTCGGACAGCTTGGTTGTGTGTTCATCGTTCGTTCTCCTTTTCGTATTCACCCTGCTGTGTTGCTGCGTGTTCATAGCTCGATCTCCTATTTAGGACACAGTGCTAACCATTAACACTGAGTCAGTGGGCATTGATGGTGATCCACTCGCCCAACAAAAATCGCGACCGGTACGCATGAGAGCGGTATAAAAATACGGATAGCAAGACAGGCGAGCTGCCGCTACGGTGACAGAGGGCTCGTGCCTGGACATCTATGGAAACGAGGCAGGTTGACCCAGTGAAGCGGCAAAAATCTACAAAACACACTACTAGTCAGCATCCGGTCAGAGTTTAATAAATGTTCTTTATGTAGTACATTCATTCTGTGTCATCCGAGTTAAACAGGAGATCGAGCTATGAACGCGCAGAAACACAGCAGGGTGAATGGAATTGGAGACCCACGATACCGTGAAAAGCCACGCTAGTCAATATAAGAGCACGAAAAGGAGAAATGACGATGAACACACAAGCAAGCTGTCTGAACTGAAATAAGATTCTATGTTCGTCAATACGGTCTACGAAAGCTGTGAATTGCAGGTCCCCTATAGTCCGAATTGACCTCAAAATGCGTATGCTATGCCATAACGTCGATGACCTTACCTACGCTACGATTCAACCATCCATAGAAATCCGTATGCTGCTTTGCGTCATAAAAACGAACCCTTGTATATTTTGGCAATTACATATTAGTTGGTAATGGCATAAGTGAACGAGGTCATGGCAAAACCGACCTCGCGGTTGTCGCGATCTAAAACAGTGTAGAAGCGTTGCATGAATGTGTAGCCAACAATAAAGTCAAGCCCTGCTCCAGTTGCTGTATCTAGGCTTTTAATGATGAGATATATGCCATCGTTCTCAGCACCAGGAATAATGCGGTTGAGATAACGAGGCCAAATTTGGGCGTTAGGGACGAGACTGAAGACTCCCTGTGTAAAACGGTGAACAAGGGGTGTGAGGGCTGACAGAATTGACATACGTTGCCAATATGGAAATTCAAGGCCTGTAGGACATCGTACTGGTGAGGGGTAATACGGAGAAGACCAGTCGGCCGATCGAAAATAGCGCCGGTTGCAGCCTGGTACCTGCCATAGGCATCTATCAAACGCTGGTAAGACAATTGTTACTCGTTGCACTGTAAATACACACCGTATGCAATGTAAATAAAGTCATTGCCAGTATCGATGACACCAGCAGTGCGTAACAAGATGTCCGTGTTGCCGTAAGTGATTCTCTGATCGATACCCCAGTAGCTCGTTGAGTGGGGGGTGTTGGTGACAGCACTATTACTGAGAGTCTGGATTGATTTAGGAGCTGAGGTGGCTTACGTGTATACAATGTTACTAGTGCACTTGGTATAGTCAGGTTCACCAAAGACGAGCTCTCCAACATTGGTGTCTCCATCCCCATTGAGGGGCCGGAAAAAGATACCAACAATGTTCCGACCAATGGCGCCTGCGATAACCAGCCAGTCAGTAAAAGTTGGATACGTGGCAAACAGGTCATTTGTCAGGGTGCCGACTGTCAAATCTCGAGGCCCGAGGCCAAGGACACCGTCATGGAATCTGAGGTTCTTCGAAGTAGAAGCAACAGCGAGTTCGTAGTTGGGGATGGTGAGCCCATGACCGAGAGTGACGGTATCGACAAAGAAAGTTCCTATAGATAATTGTAGTTATTTTCAACTTATGATATTGTTGTATGTCATACCAGAGAAGGAGGTCTCCCCATTAGCGTAGGCTACCTCTACACGCCGTCCGGTGTTGACGCCGGTTTCGTGGTATGGGGTGTGGGCGCCAATCCATGTTACCGCGCTACCGGAGTCGACAACCAAGTTGTCTTCAGTAATACATTAGCAGCCGCATGTTTTCTCAGTGTTGAACTAACAGGTTGTGGGGGGGCTGCCAACGTCAAGTGCTATGCTGTAGTATTCATCCAATTCATTGAATAACATAGGAATGCTTTTAGCACGTCGGCCATGCGTATTGTAGTCCCTGAAGGCCGCCACACGAGCTCTATCGTGTTGCATGAGGTCAATAGTACCATTGGAGAAGTTCAGTCTCCTGGTAAGGGGGATGATGATGGGGGGATTGCGAACTTCAACGGGCGATCCCGTGATTGACGAAGCCAGGAGAAGTATTAACAATGATGCAGTGATGAACATGGCTTGTTGGAGGTGATATCATACTCAGTAGCGTATTATATACTTCGAGTTGTGTGCCAGCGAACGCGAAAAACGGTGGCACGTACTATATTGAAACGTCCGCCTCGAAAAAGCAATGATGAGGTGGCTCCGATCCGAGTCACAACATGAGTGCAAGGATTCGACCTCTCAATGGAGTGCGGTAAGAGACGGTTTGCTTTTGATCCTGGGAGGTAGCAGGAATTTCGATGCAATTCGCCTAGTTACCAATGGTTCAAACATTCATTTACTTAACTCACGTTCATTTCCATAGAGATGCCGCCCATCATGAATACATTGCCCAGGTTAGTATAGCAAGCGTTAGCACTGAGGAGAGCGGTTGCAATGTGACTGGGAGTTCACGAATCCTTGGGAGAAGCCTGGTTTTGTCAGACGTAAATGACACGTAAAATCTTCGCCCACGTTAATGCGGTGGCGTTGATGATGCGTCCTTTGCGCGGGTTATGCAGTGTTCTGGTATCAGGAGTCACTGCGGAAACGAGAATTTGATCAGGTCTGAAAGACGACACAACCAGTACCTAATCGGAGGTTCAATACTGTACCATTGCGCCGCGCTGGCAGTTTGGCAATTGCCGGCGATATCTCAAGGGTCCGTGGGCCGTGGCAAAACTTGGCACAACTAGTAGTACAGCGGAAAAGGTTGCACGATCAGGCGTGCTCAATTCTTAAGTTGTCAGGTCAAGAGTTGTCAAGTCCCACCGTGCCTTAGAGCTACCGACCGGGTGAGGCTCCATTTGGGCACCGCAGCTACCGCGCTTACTCCGCCTCATCAAACAATCGAGGTCACAACAGCGTGCTCGCTATGCAGCGAAAACGGGAGCTTCGTGAGCTCTTAACTATCCTTTCTGCCTCATCTGCTATGTTGGGCATCTCACAATGCACTCGCCTCGAACTTGAGCACTTCATTTTCGCCGATGGTGACAATGATGACCACTGTCATCGCACTGCTGCATTTCTCACAAGAACAAGCGCTGGACTTCAAGTACTCGCGAGTATGCTATCTGGCCCTGGCTCGCGTGGGTCATATAATCAATGGAGAAAGTGTTTCGAATTCTTTGAGATTTTGCTGAGCTGGCCAGACCGAGATTTTCGTCATGTGTTGGTGGTCATGAGTGATACTCGTGTATGACAAGTTGTACTCTCGTGGAATATGACTTGGAGGATTGTTGTAAGTTCTCTGCTGAGCACCATCAATGTCTTGTAATACATAATAGACACCATGTGAAGAATCAGCAGTGTTGTATAGTAAGTTCTGCTCCGGATAGCTCATCACTGGTATAGCGAAGTGTCTACAAAGACATTCAATATTCAAGACTTCAAACTTCAAATATTAAAGTCTGTCACCGGATGTCTGTTGTCGGTCATTGTCATATACCATACTTCTGATCATCAGATCCGATCAGATCCGATCGATCCTACTTCTGTCTGGTCCACAGATCCTGTCCGGATCACCCATCCGGAAGTCTCTCTCTCTTGCACTCTAACTCCCTTGTGGACATCTGCATCTACCTCCTTTTGGCAATCCTCCTGTCTCCAGTATTCTGGCTGTGTATACTTCCTTCCGCTTATTGATCCATTACCTGTGTCTCATTTCCGACTCATGCTTACTGATCTGCTGTGCATTAACTAATAGACTTCCGTTATACATCGTACATAGCCCTTGGTCCTGGACTCGCTGATTATCCATACTAGTTACTTCCAGTATATAAACCACTTGTAAATCTCTGTAGAACCTTATTTCGAATATCATCTTAGATTCTGCTCATTCTGTTCCTCCGGACTTGAGTTACTTCCAACTCTAGTTATCTTCTGAGACTTAGGATTGATTCCTACAGTCTACATCTCTGACTCTACCTTCGGGTAGTCTACCTCTGTTAGTTTCTAGTTAAGGAACTCGTTCTGAGACTAATCTTAATCCTCATTCCATCTCCATGTTCTGGATAACCTTTGGACATGTCATATCCGAAACCTTCGGACATCCGGATCCGCTACACTACCACTTCTGGATCTTCGGACGTATATCCTCCCTCTGAAATAAGGGGCATTACTTGGGAAAGGGGCACAGTGCACAAACTGAGGCCAAAGCCCTGCAGATCTCTTACCTTTTGAGTATGGTCTTAACAGTCATCCTGGATGCATACCGGGTTCTAACCCTTTCTAGGAACTGAAATTACGATCACATAATGGTACAAATAAAGAGTTGACAACTCTTGACCATGACAACTCAGTGCTGATGAAAGACAGAGTTATGTAATCAATCATGTGATCAGTCATGTGACCAGCATAAGGAGAGAATTCTATAACATTCTGGAAGATTCCATAGATACAGTAGTTTACCTTAGTAATCAGTAGCACAGCCTAGCATAGCCAAGCATAGCCTAGCACAGCTAAGCACAGCTAAGCACAGCTAAGCACAGCCATTCTTGGTGAGTCATACTGAGTCACTATGAGTCATTTTTCCTTGTATGGTAGTATGTACAGCCACCTTTAGAATAGTATATAAGGAGCTCACTTTCCCCCTCTGAAAAAAAAGCTATCTTGTCAACAACCATCACACCAGTGACCAGTACACTAGTCAGGCAATAGTTTCTCACACTCAGAGGAGGGCAGGCCAAGGAGCCCCTCTAATAAATTATATATTACCCAATATAATAAGTGTGAATCTAAGCATTAAGAAAGCATACTGAGTGAAACATTAAGTTATTTCACTCCAGTCTTTGGACATTATTTCTCACGACATACAGACACATCAGCAAGCCACCAAATCATCACACATTCTCACACTAGCTAGTGCAAGGTTACTAATCATCTAGTGTCGACGATATCTAGTTCTCTTTATGACACAGAACTCATTTCTGTGGGGAGAATATTGCATTCATATATTTCATTAGTTAATTCGGGAGGACAATAAGACTAGTAGTCATTCAACAATATCAATAGCTTGGCTACTTAAGACTACATCAAGAGGGTGTACTCTGTTCTGACCTGCATCATACTCATCATGAAGTGCCTGAGCAGCAGAGAGTTGGTTTTGAAGTGACATATTGGATAGTATGATCAGTGCTAGACGGCTTAGTGACTCCATTAATTAGTGAGAGTTAGGAGTAGCATCAACGCATATCAGCATCACACATCATCATCACAAGTCTGTACTTTGTTTCATAAAATCACAAGCACTGCATTGCGCCAGTTACTGATTTTATCCCCCTGTCCTTTGATCAAACAAAGACAAGAAAGAGTTGTTTGCCCTTTTTCCTGTGAACGACCACATGATCAACCATTGGTATTTGTCTGAACTGTTGACTGTGGAGAATATTGAAATTCAGTGAACTTTTCTGTTTTTCATATTCTAAGAAGACAGCATTCCTTTGAATGAAAATTGTTAGTGATTTCAGTGCATCCAAGACATCAGATAGACTTACCTTGACACAAATGGTATGGACCAGTCCTATCTCATCGTGCTTGCCTGTCTTCAAAGTGTCTGGTTCATGTGCCTTAGGATCATGTGGAGTGTAGTGTGGAGATTTACTGTATGTAGCAATTAAAGTCTGTGTTCCCAGATTGATGACATGGGCCAGACAACCACCATGATACTGTTAGATACAAAGTATATGTTGTAAATGAACTTACTTTATCCTTCTTTCATGCCATGGGAACTTCTTTTTGTGCTGCTGATGATAAAGCAGATTAATATATGCACTTTCCCACATCTCTATGTCATCGTCGTCATCCTCAAAATTCTCCTCTGAGTCAACATGCACTCTTTTCATCAAAGTTGATGGTGCGGCAGTCTTAGATGTGGCGGTGTAGTGAACAAAGTCATGCTGATCATGAAAGTGCCATTTTACACAAGTGTCTCATTACTGCCATAGGATACTATGAGCTAAGCTCTTGTCCTTTTAAACTTTGACTTTCAATCGTGGAGTCTCAGACTGCTACTGGTGATTCTCGCTGTTGCTGCTACTTTTGATCGTTACCGCAGTCTAGTGCTCATCTTTGGTAGTCTGCTGCTATTGCTACTTTCAGTATCACTAACAAGTGCCCTTGCTGCCATATTCTCGCTCTTGATTCATCTTATTCTGTCATGGTACCGCTGATGGCGGCAACTTTCAGAGTGGTTTCTTTACTCTAGCGCTTAGTCTCACTATGTTCTCTCACTAACTAACTAAAGGAAATTGCTTCTACTGCAGTCCTCTCGGGTCAAACAGTATACTCGCACCTTCAGTAGGACATATAGTTGTGTCTATCTATAGGCCAGCTATTATTTCCTTGTTTCAGTGTTCTACATGTAATAGTGCTTACCATGGGATTTAGCAACGGTAGATGAAAATAAACTACACACCAAATGGAACTAGTGGGCATGGTATAAACATTCAATGGGCATTAGCTCATGGAACATGGCTCAGCACTTCAGTATGGTAACCAGCAAATGTGTGGTATCCTCAGTAACTGTATATATCAATAGTGGTAGGGTTAGGGGTGGTCGTGCTGTGTGGTATAGGGGCTAGACAATTGTGGAAATGAACCTATGCAAGGCCAGCACCAGCTAGACTGTCACATCGGACAGAGTCCTAACTAGAAACTAACAGAAATAGACTACCTGAAGGTAGAGTTGGAGATATAGACTTTAGGAACTGATCCTAAGTCTCAGAAGTTGACTAGAGTTGGAGAGAACTCAAGTCTGGAAGAACAGATTGAGCAGAATCTAAGCTGATATTCTAACTAAGGTTCTATGGAGTTGTACATGCAGAATATATACTGTAGGTAACTAGCATGAATAATCAGCAAGTCTGGGACCGAGGGCTATGTACAAAGTATAATGGAAGTCTATTAGTAAATGCACAGTGGATCAGTAAACGTGAGTTGGAAATGGAGCACAGGTAACAGATCAGTAAGCAGGACAGACATATACACAGCCAGGATACCAGTACAGGTGAATCACTGACAGGGGATAGATGCAAGTATGCACAGTGAGATTAGAATATGAGAAGCTGGATGTTTCAGATGGGTGGTCTGGATTAGATATATGGTCCAGAAAGAAGCAGGATCAATCAGATCTTGATTGGATCTGAGATCGGAAGTATGGTCTATGACACATAGTGAAGATGCAAATTGATAGTATCTGCAAGGTAGCACTGTAGAGAAACAATCCTGCCTGGGGGGACAGGTATAAGAAGCAGGGAGCAGTATGTTCAGCCCAAAGGGCTTCTGACCAGCCAAAACTCAAGGGAAGGAGAGAGGAAACAGTCAAAGACAGTGGTAGTGTTCACTTTAGAAAACTAGGTATCCAGGAGCTAACTAGTGAGCTATGAAAGCTGCCAAACTAGAAAAGCTACAGAGAGAAAAGCTACACAAGAACTCAAATGAGTGAGGAGCTATGGTAAGCTGCCCAGGAACTTAATCAAAAGAGGAGCTAACAGTACTGGAACTAAGTAGAAACCTTGGTGGTGCAAAGAGTGAAAGGTGAGGTGATTATGTAATCATCAAAAGTGTGAATCTAAGGTAAGGAAAGTCCCAGTATGAGACATCATGCAAAAACTACCTTTTCAAGCCCAGCCTGAGTTTGTCTGTCACAGTGCAGCAAGTGCTTAGCAGCTGCATAATGACAGTCCAAGGGATTTGCACTGAATTGCATGAGGGTATTGACGGAGTAAGAAATATCAGGCCTGGTGCAGACAGTAAGATAGAGGAGCTCCCCTATGAGTTTGTGAAAGCTGCTGGCAAGGTTGGGAATGACAGGATAAATGTCAGAGGGACAGTTGAATGGGAGTTTGCATTGAGAAGGAGAAAGATAGGGTTGCACTGCAGCATTCCATATTCCTTAAGGAGATATGTGATGTATTCGGATTGGTGCATTCAAAGATGATGAGACAAATGATCACATTCAAATTGAATACCAAGGAAACAGTCAACTGGACCTAGGTCCTTGATACCAAACTGCACATTGATCTTTCTCTTGATGTATACCAAGAGTTGGAGGTGCCTAGGCTATCATCAACATGCCAACCAATGATACAAAACATATGAGTCCCAGTGCTGTTGACATGGTCAAAGATGAACACTGCATAGTCAACTCCATAGTGCATGAAACCAAGTTCCTCCATAATGGCCTTCACCTTTTCATACCATTCCATTGCAGACTGCTTCAAACTGTATATGGTGCACAATGTTAGTGACCTAGCCAGGTGCTAAGGAACTTGAGTGGTGTCTGTGATGGGCACTCTATCAAGAGCAGCGGCCATGCGTATCAGTCTCCTAGCATGCATGGAGTGCGCTAGTTGCATTGGTTGGAGGTGGGCGCTATGCGCTGTCTCATGACCTACATCACGGAAATGAGGTTCTTGACGACGATCAAAGACATAGAAGCAATGACCTTCTACAAAGTTTGAATAGAGACAATAAGCTTATAAAAAGCTTATTGAAAGGAAGTTCAGGGTCGAAGATCAAGTAGATTCAAGTTAAAGAAGTACAAAGGCTATCTGCACATATTTATACATAAGATTGAAGCAGTGTAAAGATACAACCTAACCTGAGCTGTAGATAAACTACCTCCTAAGTCAGTATGTGAGTCTTGCGCTCTGTCTAGTCTGCTTCACTTGTAAGAACAAGAGCGTTCGACCCTAAAGGGGGATGCCTATTAGTATGGTCAAGTTCAAGTCTAACTTATGTGCGAATGAAGTGTTGTGGTCAGCGGTAAGTTGCCGTGGTCAGTGATGATGCCACCAGAACTAGCGTCATGTGTAGCAGTGCTACCGTGGTCGAGATATAGTCAGAAACAGTTGCGTTGAGCGAGCGATGTCAAGCGATGATATCAGCAGTAGCAGTAAGGTTGCGAGCAGTGCGAAGAAACAGTAAAGAAGTCCACGGTACTTTCAGCGATAAAGTAGCGGTACGTGAGAAGTTCAGTCAAAATAACAGTCAAAAGTCCAGCGGTAACGGAGAACGAGTGTGATAGATTAACGAGCGATAAAGAACTTTAAAGACTATGTCCACTACTGGGTAGATCCAGAGCTAGACAATAATCCTGACATATAGTACGTGCAATGGTGTAAAATCAGGTACTGTATCATGCAGGGTACGCGGTGCTTATATCCTAAATTGTATGTACTTGGAATACTCTAGGCGAGATCAGTAGCACTCTAGTGTAGTAACCGCTGTATGTAAACATAGCACGAGGCACTGCGGCACGAGGCAACATGTAATAAGGCTTGCTGTGGAATCAGTGATAATGAACATACAACAAACGATGCACCAAATGGAGCTATGTGGACGCGGCAAGGACATGGGAGGACATCGGTATGTGGAATGTGGTGCAGCAGTCGGTATGGTGTGCGGTAAATGTGGGATGCCGCCGGTAATGCTAAAGGGGTAAGACAGCCATGGACAAGTGGTAACTCCTATAGACGTGAGACAAGTGTCAAAAGATGGGGTTTTGAGCCCAGCGCCAATATGTTCATTACAGCGGAGCGCGAATACTTAAGTATTGCTGGATTAAGTATGAAGTCAGATAGCCAATAGGAAAATGCATGCTCATAGATGAGTCAGAGGTGTATGAACCAATGAATGCACACATGTGTGAAAGGGAGTCATAAGTGCGGAGCCGAAGGTATAAAAGGTATGAGCCAATGAGGCGATGCACGAGTCATAGGTAGATGTAAAGGAAAAGATAAAAGGAAATACGACACCAGATGTAGTCCTTGAGCCAGAGGGTTGTTTGTGTGAACCAGAGGGTAGCGCGTGTTAAAGCGCAGAGGAAGGTGTCGAACACAACAGAGGCATTTGAGATGCAAGAAGTGCAGGGAGCACGAAGAGCATGTATGAGCGCGAGGGGTACCAGAAGAGTACGTGTTTAGCGATGATGGAGGAGGCAAGCATAGGCAAGGTAGGGAGTGATGATGGCAAGCTAGATGAGGTAGCAAAGGATGAGGATGGAGGCTTTGTCAGGACGAGAGTAGATGGTGATGCATAGGAGGAAAAATAATAGTAGGGGCGCAAGAAGGTGTTCTTGTAACACACAACATCTTCCATACCATTACTCTCCAGTCCCCCTGCTTGAAATCCATCAGCTGATGCATATAAATTTCTTCTTTGAGAACCTCCAAAGGAAGGCATGAGTTACATCAAACATATCAAGAACCCAGTTATTTTTGCAGGCAAGTGCAGCAATTATGTGAAGAGAGGCAGTCTTGAGAAACAGGTGTGAAGGTTGTGCCATAGTCAACTCCAGGTATTTGAAAGAACCCTTGAGCAACTAGTCATGCTTTGTGAACTAGGTCATCTTTGTTATCTTCCTTGAACTCAAGGACCCAACAATTACTAATGGCCTTGTGTCCTGCTGGGAGAGTGGTCAGTTGGTAGACATTCATCTCATCCATGATGCCAAGTTCTTTCTGCATAGCCATCAACCACTCATCATGATCCTGGCACAAAACAGCCTTGTCATAGGTTGCTGGAGGTACCTTCATGTCATAGTTGTCACTGTATGGGTCACATTTCCGATTACTACAAATGGTGAGGTGACCATGTTCTTCAATCATTAGTTTTGCAAAGACCTCTAGAACATCAGTGTTCAGCTCAATTGGCTCCAGATCCTCCATTATATCCTCCAAAGTAGCAGTTGAGTCATCATGTTCAGGCACCCCCTCAATGAGAGCAGGACAAGCAATGTGCTCAACTCGTGTCTGTTGCAGTTCCTGAAGGCATGCCTTAGAGGCTGCGATTCCTTCTGCAAAGGACTTTCCCCCTTCTGTGAGGATGCATGTGCATGTTGACCTGCGAGGATGGGGAGGAGGAGTTGGTGGAGAAGGTGATGTAGTGATGGGAGAGGAGGAAGGTGGATGGGGAGGAGGCTTGTGAGGTGCTGGTGAGTCACGGTTGTTATTGTGGTCTTTGTCAGACTCATCAGAGTCATAAGTGTGGGTGACTGATGGGAGATTTTCATTGAATATGACATCCCTAGCTATGAAGAAGGCACCAGTGACTGTGTCTTGTAAATGATACCCCTTCATTCCATCAGGATACCCCATGAAGATTGCACAATGAGAATGAGGACCGAGTTTTGATTGAAATTTGGTGGGAATTCATGCAAAGCAGTGGGAGCCAAAAACGTGTAAGTGTGACAAATCCAACTGTTTCCCATTGACAATCTCATAGGGTGTGGTACCAGGTTGCAATGCCCGTGACTCACTTCTGTTCCATAGGTAACAGATGGTCAGTGCCACTTCTTCCCAAAGGTTTTCTGGGAGTTGTGCAGTTTCTAGGAGGGAAAACAGACAACCTTTGATGGTATGCATTGCTCTTTCTGCCTTACCATTTTGCTGATGTGCATATGGTGCAGAAAACTGACACTTTATTCCTGCATCTTGGAGAGCCTTGGTGAAGGCAGCATTGATGAACTCACCTCCATTGTCTGACCAGAATACCTTGACTTTTCACTTAAGATGATTCTCCCACCAAGTTTAAACAGTGCACCAGGCTTCAAGTGCCTGGTCTTTGGTGGAAAGGAGTTGGAGGTTCAAAAGGTTTGAGTGATTGTTAAGGAAGATGATGAAGTGGTATTTTCCATGAGGAGTGACAATGGGGAATGGACCACACAAGTCAGAGTGTATGACATTGAGCGGATGAGCTGCAGGAGGTGCCTCAGATGGAGGGAAGGGCTTCTGGGGGTGCTTGGCAATGATGCAAGGTTCACAGTGTTATGAAGGGATGTTCTTATCAACTTCAATTCCTGTGGCAATGAGAGATACACATTTTACTGCCTCTCTGCCAATGTGACCTAAACATGCATGCCACAGGTCCCATGTCAAAGGAATGTGTGCAAATGCCAGGATTTCAGAGGGAGAAGAGTAGAAACTGATCTCCCCAGGATGGATGAATCTTAGTGCCACTGAGAAGAGGTCATTGACTTCTGGAATCTGCCCATAAAACTCCCTGCAGTGAGACAGCTTGCATCTTGGCAGATATGGCTGAAAATTGCATGACCATCCTTTCTTCAGCATATGAGAAACAGATAACAGGTTAATGTATGTGCTGGTGGCATGAAGAGAGTCTGTGAGTTTGATTCTGAAGGTGTGCCCATTGAGAGTTAGGTTGGCAACACAGTCTCCACATCCAGAGGTAGAGAGGAACCCATGATTTGCAGTTTTCAACTTGACTGACAAACCCTCCATATATGTCCAGAAGATGTCTCAATCCATAATGAGCATGGAGGTAGTGCCAGAGTCTAGAATTGTAGATGTGGAGCAAAGCACAAGGTGAGAGTAGTCCTGTCCAATCTTTTCAATGATGGAAAACGAGAGATTCTGACAATGATTTGCAGGTGTTGTGGCCACTGCAGATGCAGCAGTCTGGCTGACAGGAGGATTGACAGCCAGTGTAAAGACTACAATCTAGGTAGGCTGATAGCAAACTACCGCCCAGTCTAGTATATGTTGAAGTCTGCCTAGCTGCTATACTTGCAGAGCAAGAATGTTCAACCCGAGGGGTTGCCAGTGGATATACTCTGCCAAATGCTAATGTAAGGTGCGTGATACTACTATAAGGTGTCACTGAAGGTAGCGGTAGCAATGCCACTGATAGCGCTGCTGAGTATGATGTATACTGATGATGCCGACGATACCGATGGTACCTATATAAGCGCTAACAATGAACGGAGTGATAGCATATGCTGATGACTATGATGGCACCGTATGCCGAGGGACAGCAAAGCTCGAATGATGAGCGACAGCAAGACTACGATGATAGCAATGTTTTAGCAATGATACCAATGATAGCAGTGTAACGAACATATTGGTGCTGGGCTTAAAACCCTATCTTTTGACACTTGTCTCACGTCTATAGGAGTTACCACTTGTCCATGGCCATCTTACCCCTTTAGCATTACCAGTGGCATCCCACGTTTACTGCACACCATGCCAACTACCGCACCATGTTCCACATACCAATGTCCTCCCATGTCCTTGCCGCGTCCACATAGCTCCATTTGGTGTGTTGTTTGTTTTATGTTTATGTTCGTTATCACTGATTCCACGGCAAGCCTTATTACATGTTGCCTCATGCCGCAGTGCCTCATGCTATGTTTACATACAGCGGTTACTACACTAGAGTGCTACTGATCTCGCCTAGAGTATTCCAAGTACATACAATTTAGGATATAAGCACCGCGTACCCTGCATGATACAGTACCTGATTTTACACCATTGCACGTACTATATGTCAGGATTATTGTCTAGCTCTGGATCTACCCAGTAGTGGACATAGTCTTTAAAGTTCTTTATTGCTCGTTAATCTATCACACTCGTTCTCCGTTACCGCTGGACTTTTGACTGTTATTTTGACTGAACTTCTCACGTACCGCTACTTTATCGCTGAAAGTACCGTGGACTTCTTTACTGTTTCTTCGCACTGCTCGCAACCTTACTGCTACTGCTGATATCATCGCTTGACATCGCTCGCTCAACGCAACTGTTTCTGACTACATCTTGACCACGGTAGCACTGCTACACATGACACTAGTTCCAGTGGCATCATTGCTGACTGCGGCAACTTACCGCAGACCAAGATGCTTCATTCGCACATAAGTTAGACTTGAACTTGACCATACTAATAGGCATCCCCCTTTAGGGTCGGACACTCTTGTTTTCACAAGTGAAGCAGACTAGACAGAGCATAAGACTCACATACTAACTTAGGAGGTAGTTTATCTACAGCCCAGGTTAGGTTGTATCTTTACAACAGCAAGTAGTGGTGATAGCAATGAGTATAGCAAGATGGAGAAGACTGTTTAAAGAGTTCAGAGATGATAGATTTTCAAAGAAGATGTATTCAAATAGCGATAGTGGTAACGGTATGGGGATCCTGTCAAACGAGTGATATGATGTAAGAAATAATATAAGTGACTTCTCCTACCAACATATGGTAGAAGGGGAGTGTAGTATGGAGGAGAAGTTAACAGTCTTTTATCATGCATCGTAAGTACACGGAATCAATAGGTGAGAGTAGTAGCAAGTAAGTGAAACTTAGCTGTAGTGATATGTAATAGTGCTGCATGTACTGCAGCACGCGTTCTACATGTAATAAGGCTTGCTGTGGGATTAGCAGCAGTAGATGGGAATAAACTATGCACCAAATGGAACTAGTGGGCATAGCATGGGCATTCAATGGGCATCAGCTCATGGAACATGGCTCGGCACTATGGTACAGTAACCCAGCAAGAGTGCGGTATCCTTGGTAACTGTATATATCAATAGCAGTAGGGTTAGGGGTGGTCGCACTATGTGGTATAGGGGCTAGACAATAATGGAAATGAACCTATGCAAGGCCCATGCCAGCTGGACTGTCACACCAGGTTCTTAGCTACCTTGGATTTGTTTGCAGAGGTAGCAACATCCCTCTTCCCCTTGCCTTTCTGTGACCAGGGTGCTTTGCCCTCCATGCCACTCCCTTGCTGGAGACAGTGCTCCCAGTCATGGGTAAGTGAACATAGAAGGCCAACACATGCTGGGTTTTCGCACGAAACTCCCTTTGGTTCTGCCTGTGGATGCGAATGCCAGTGGCAGGGTTCATTGTTTTGCCACTGGGACCAGAGGCATTCACAGCATTTGTGTACTCAGAGCCTGGATGAGCCATTTTCAAATGGGCTCATTGTCTGTCTGCTTCCTCTGAAATGATGTGGTGACTTGTTCAAATGTGACAAGTGTGCTTGGAGGAGTTGTTGAGGTCATTGAAGTCATTGTGGATGGAGACAGGGTTATGATGCTAGCAGATTGGTACAGTCCCATGGTAAGACCCCAGAACATGACCCATTGGGGTGTCTCAGGAAGGCCATTCAACAGCATGAAGATGGCTTCTTCATCACTGAACGTGATTTGCATTTTAGTGAAGTGATAGCAGCCATTTTCGAAGATACCAAGATACCATGCAGCATCTTCTGCATCTTTGAGCTTCTCAGTGAAGAGTTGCACATATAATTTGTATTGCGAGGAGACATCAAGATGCATGAATCTTTTTGCGAGCATCTCCCATTGCTTGCAAGCAGAGAGAGATTTGTCAAGAATATTCTGCATGATTGGAGAGAGCTTCCGGCCAATAATTGCCTTCATCTGTGCATCTTCCTTAATCCATTCTTTCATTAATTTTAACTCATCTGCAGATGGTTTTCCTGCTGTGGCAGGTGTAGGCATAGAGCTCACATATTTTGCTATGTCGTTTGGATTCATACCACTACTGCAGTGGTTCCAAATCCCTTCACATGCTAATGCAAGCCTGACCCTTCTTCAGCTCAGGTAAGAGTTGGCACCCTGAAGTTCATTGATATGATCAAACTTTCCCTTGGTTGGTTCTGTTAGAAGATCCAGGTGCAACATAAATGACAAGATTGGAGTATTTACAATGAGTCAGATGTCAAGTGTGCTCTATCGCAAATCTATTCTTAATCTGAGTTAATGTGCTACTAGAGCAAGTCAGACTCAGCAAGAGGATAAACAAACACTATATTGTGTACCTAGAGCAAGGCAGACTATGGCTCTAGTAAGTAATGAGTGTACATGAGATACAAGACTTTAACATACCTCAGCGAGAGGATAAACAAATGCTGAGGATAGGCCAACAAGAAGACCACAACTAATACTAAATGGAGTAGTTATGGAAGCATGGCTGAATGATGAAGGTGAATTACTGTATCTATAAAGTATGGGAGAATGGGTGTGAAAGTTGTCACTTGCTTGCGTGGTTTTCACTTATTTTGCTAAAGCCACATTTTTTCAGTTAGTTGGAAACTTGCATGATTTCACACGGGTCGTCTGAATGTTAGCATGCAGCCTGAGGTCAGGGAGCCAAAAAGGAGTGTCTCGCAGTTGACTCAATTTGGCTGCTTGGCTCAGCTACATCCCAATTTCAGAAATCCTCTGCCAAAATTAAGTCAGCTGCAAGGCACTCCTTTTTGGCTTCCTGTGCCAAAGGCACAACAGGTATGTGCTCTGGACCAGAATAGGAATAGGTATGTCCATTTGATCCTCGAGTGCTCCGCTTTTAACTAGTACTACTGCAATAGATTCTGATGGCACTGTTCCATACCGCCTGTTTGATCTTTGTCGGAACATATATTGTGTATTGAACTACACTTTTGGCATGAAGTTTCGTGATATGGTATGAAACATCAACCATACCTGATCCGTTGATGGAGCACCTGACCTCCCAATTGGAATGGTGTTTTAGCTAAAGTTATTTCCACTGCCCACTGGTGCCGAACCCTCTGTTATTCTAGTTTTATAGCAGCTCTAATGTAAGTCATGAACCTTCTGACTCTGACCCTTTGATAATTTTTGTTGAATCAGTGTTTATTCAAGTTGTCCTATGTGGGCCTTGCCCTGTAATAGACAATACCAATACCTTCTAGGAACTGATGTTTTGGTATCAATTGTACGTTCCATTTGAGCCTGAAGAACAGCCCGAACCTTCTGACCCTGACACTTTAATTTTTTTATTGGCATCAAATTCAAATTCATTAGGGTCAGGAATATCTTCTTTCTCTTGGAGTCATCAGGATGTACTATGCCATAACCACTCAGATCATTCAATGTGCCGGTGACTCAGATATCGATGCTGGCCAACTATATGTATCATTGACCTATTGTGTAATGCTCCCTCACATGTACATCATACACCTTGAAACTTTAGTGTATCAGGTCCTCTTTGATGGCGTCAGTCCTGCCATTCGTACTAACATGTGACGCATGCACGGATCATGTTATTCTCCTAATAACAATCTATTAGACCATGCTCGCAAGCCATTTCGCAGGTTTACTTCACACGACCCAACAAATGAACATGCCACATACTACTACATTGCCAGCACCCAAATTATACCCCAGTACTTTAAGTTCTTCCAAAACTCCTGCCTCAGTGCTCAATAAGCTGAAAACATCTTCTGGAGGGTTTTATGCTGGAACACCCAGGCTTGCTCACCATGCCGAGTATTTTGCAGGTGGAAGGGATGGTAATATTCTCATCACCAAGGGTCTAGAGTATGATGAAGAGTTCATCATCTGTGAGGTATTCCAGATTAGTTGTAATGATTTTTTTTCACACTGGATGGTGACTACAATCCTGCAAATGTCTTCCATGGCCACTTAGCAGACTGGAAATTGAGTTGTCGACTCATTGCAGGTTGTAGCAAGGCCTTCAAGTTCTCATCAGAAGATTTCCCCACTGTCCTCAGCAATCTCAGTGCCTTCGAGAGCTTAGTTCCAAAGGAAAGACATTATGAGACCGTTAGCGCTATCCATGATGCTATCGGCCGCAGATCAATTAAGCTGACTCACCATCTCTTTGAAGTTAGTTTTGGTGATTTGTCAATCCTCTTTAATGATACTGAATAATACCATACATAGGCCAATGACAAAGCTCAAGGCGGTACTAGTGACGAAGATGGTAACATTTTAACCACTGTTAGTGAGTCAGGAACAATATTTCACTGTTGTATAGACTTAAGTATCCACTTTGGCCCGCCCATGCAGCTCAGGCCTGAGCTCCAAATTTGACATCCTGACTTTTGCCGACCGACATAAAGGCCATCTGCAGGATGTTGCATTCAAGCATAATATTTGCCCCTTACTTGCATATGACCAGAACCACATTCTCATCCCACCACTCCAGTATGAAGCGAAACTTAAGGGTACACTTGTTGAGGTCCATATGGCATCTTACCATCACCACACGAAGAAATCAAAGCATGACATCTTTGAAGCTGTTTTACGAGAACTCATTGTACTATCACCCCCTGTGCCCATGCCAAGGAGCCCCTTCAAACGTCGCCACCTCAATGATGGGCCCTGCACTGAACAACACCACAAGGGAAATAATTGGTGTGCTTGATCTTAAATTGTACTAGTATGTATTTACTGTGATCATTGGCTATCTGTACATTAATCACTTTCCACAGTATTATTGCGCAGCTTGCTCAAAGACGGTCATGTAACTGCCAGTGTATGGCATTTTTTCATATTGATTGATGATTGTACCTGTACTCAGTTTGCCGTTAGTGTATGAATTTCTGCCGTTATAATCGAGTATATTTGGCTGGCCCCATACTTGTTCCCTGGATGGGAAATCCCACACAATTACAGCACATGATAGTGACAAGGAGACCTACATAATTTTAACTTGAGTGCCAACTCCGAACTTCGCAAACCATACAACAAACTTTATACCTTTTTATGATACCTGTGCATTGGGAAAGTTACTGGAGGGCCCAGCTGTATGTGGCAATAATCGGAAGGAGCTCAAGAATATTTTTTTGACATTAGAACATCACAAAATGCACATCAAGATTTAAATATTCACCTCTCTGTCACGAGAGCCTAGAGAACCATATTTCGCCATGTATGCCAGTAACCTGGACTTATGGCACCCATCTGACTTTAATGATGAGGCTGAAGCTCTCATAAATGCTGAACCCATGGAGGCATGTGAAGACGACACTGCGATATCTATATGTCTAAGCAGACTTGGAAGCTACACACCCGACACTCCACATAGCCATGATTTTGAGCCGTGCCTTGGTGGACAAGCACATGGCCAAGGCGCCCCTGTATACTCTTGCGGGTGCTACATTCACACAAAAGTTAATCCTGGACTTGCACTTGCAGATGCACTTGCGGACTCAGATGTATCTGAACAATACCAGCCTGGGATACTTGAACAGGTACAGTGGCTATCTCGAGATCTTTTATCTACACTCGATCCTGATGATCGTTGTTTCAGGATGTTGATAGTCAGAACACACAGATTGGAGGTCATAGCAAGCGAGTTCGGCCCCCAAAGCGTAAGAAGTCTGACTTGGAGTCCAAGTCAACCTTTGAATTAGGCTATATAGAAGATACAACTGTGACGGTAAGCCAGACTCATCATTTCATCACTTTCACATCGGTTGTTAATGACTATTGAATTTAGACACCACACCGCCACAGCAAGTTTGGGCGAAATCTGACCAATGTCCAATGCGCTGAATCGGTGCCAGCACTTGAGATGCCAAAGCATAGGAAGTTGGAAAAGGCCTTTGAATTTAATGAAAGCATGACCCGCGAAACTTTACTAGTTGATGCCGTGAAACATCTCGAAGCTGCCATTGACAGGCAAACAGATGTACTGTCCAAGATTCATCATGTTCTGGAGAGTGGTGCTACATAAAATTACTATTTATGATACCTTGAGTTGTAGACCTATGCCACTATGTATATTCAAGCTTGATGAAGAGTATTTGACGCGCGATCATGTACTAGCAGACTAACGAAGTGCCCAGGCCATTGAAAGTACTACGTGCGATGTACACCGTAACATAACCAGAAATATGGCGAATGTTACAACTGGGGTGGCGTCACCAGCGACAGTGAAAAGACACAGACGGTCTGCTGGGAAGTTCTACAATGTCCAAAAGAGGACAAGGTGAAAGTACAAGGAACGCGTTCCGAGTACAATCAAGGGTTCGGCCTCAAAGACAAGTCTAAGAGGTTCTACGAGAATAGAGACTAAGACTAAGGAGTGCTTAGACTTAGAGACAATTCAAGATGACTTAGGTTGGAGACCTAAGCGAAGGAAGTTCCAGGTAAAACCCAGTAAGATTAAAGTAAAGTATCTACTACAAGTACAACGTGCTTAAATAGACCAATATGTGCACACGGACCAAGAAAGACGTAAGAATGTAAGTGTGTATCCAAATCAGGAAGGCAACTATAGTACAGATGCGTTGAGCATATGAGTCGGAGTCATGTAACATGATATACAAGTAAGAAGACAAAGGGAAAATGAATAGGGGCATGTACGACTGTAACAGCAAACAATCTGGAGTGATTCAGTCACCATGTGCGGACACTCAAGATGGTCACGTCCTCAAAGGCTCGAACTTCAAGTCACTAGCACTAGCACAAAGTTTCAAAACAATCAAGTTAAGTTCCGGGAAAGTCAAACATGTACTAGAGTGTATTTTGCTAAGGTTTTTTTTGAAGGTTTTCGACCTGCTGATTTTACACCAAACCCATGATTGTTGAAGCTGTCAGGATGGTAAATTCAAGCTCAGTTCGAGAACTTTAACTCAGGTTTTTGCTACTAGCTAGTACTAAGCCATTTTAGACCTATATTAGCGCACCAGGGTCATTCCCCACACAATGATGAGGATGACGTATGCAACAAACACTATGTTTCCATTGAATATGACATGCACCCACTGCCCAATTCTACTATGTCGCCAGACATTTTCCCCACTTGTACCAGTAACTTGCCATGTCCGAGTCTCAGAATACACATCCTCATGTATCCAACACTCTGCCATCTTGGATCCATGACATGATGGCTCACATTTATTTTAATTGAATATCCGAGTTTTCTATATCTGGGACCGGAGATGATGTTGAGGTATTCTGGGAACCCGCTCCATTATCATATGCAGCAGACCCTTTTGTCCACCCTGCATCATCAATGGTCCAGCCTCTGTCTGGACAGAGCTCAGCCGCTGTGCAGAATGAAAAGAAGGACAGTGAAAGGAAAGTAAGTGTTTTCAGTATCTGTGTTACTTTGTGGCACTTACATGACACCATTAAAAACATGAAGCTGATCAAGTAGTAGGTGGTGGGGCTTTAAGAGCACAAGTTACTCACAAGCAGAAGCTTGAAGATGTCAATTTTGACTCTGACTCCAACTCTGACAAGGTGTCATATACCATATTTCCGATCTCAGATCTGATCAGATCTGATTGACCCTACTTCCATCCAGTGTAACGAACATATTGGCACTGGGCTTAAAACCCCATATTTTGACACTCGTCTCACATCTACAGGAGTTACCACTCATCCATGGCTGTCTTACCCCTTTAGCAGTACCGGCGGCATCCCATGCTTACCGCACACCGTACCGACTGCCGCACCATGTTCCACGAACCAATGTCCTTCCATGTCCTTGCTGCGTTCGCATAGCTCCATTTGGTGCGTAGTTTGTTTTCTGTTAGTTATCACTGATTCTATGGCAAGTGTTATTACATGTTGCCTCATGCCGCAGCGCCTCGCACTATGTTTACTTATGGCGGTTACAACACTCCAGCGCTACTGATCTCGCCTAGAGTATTCCGAGTACATACGATTTAGGATATAAGTACCGCATACCCCACATGATACAGTACCTGATTTTACCCCATTGCACGTACTATAGGTCAGGATTATTGTCTAGCTCTGGATCTACCCAGTAGTGGACATAGTCTTTAAAGTTTCCTTATTGCTCGTTAATACATCATGCTCGTTCTCTGTTACTGCTGGACTTTTGATTGTTACTTTGACTGAACTTCTCACGCTCCGCTACTTTACCGCTAAAAGTACCGCGGACTTCTTTACTGTTTCATTGCATCACTTGCAACCTTACCGCTACCGCTGAGACCACCACTCGACATCGCTCGCTCAATGCTACTGTTACTGATTGTATCTTGACGACAGTAGCACCGCTACTCACGACACTAGTTCCGGCAGTATCATCGCTGACCGTGGCAACTTACCGCTGACCGTGGCAACTTACCGCTGACCTCGACGCTTGTTTCACAAATAAGTCAGACTCGAACTTAACCATACTGAATAGGCATCCCCCTTTAGGGTCGAACGCTCTTGTTCTTACAAGTGAAGCAGACTAGACGGAGCACAAGACTAACATACTAGTTTAGGCAGTGGTTTATCTACAGCCCAAGCTAGGTTGTATCTTTACACCGGTCCACAGATCCTGTCTGGATCACCCATCCAAAAGTGCCCAATTCTCGCACTCTAACTCCCCTGTGTATATCTGCATCTATCTCCTTTCAGCATCCCTCCTGTTTCCGGTATTCTGGCTGTGTATATTTCTGTCCTGCTTATTGATCTGTTACCTGTGTTTTATTTCCGACTTGTGCTTACTGATCTGCTGTGCATTAACTAATAGACTTCCGTTATACTTTGTACATAGCCCTCGGTTCTGGACTCCTTGATTATCCGTGCTAGTTACTTACAGTATATAAATCACTTGTAGATCTCCATAGAACCTTAGTTTGAACATCATCTTAGATTCTACTCATTCTGTTTCCTCCAGACTTGAGTTACTTTCCACTCCAAGTCATCTTCTAAGACTTGGATTGATTCCTTTGGTCTATATCTCCGACTCTATCTTCAGATAGTCTACCTCTGTTAGTTTCTAGTTTGGAACTTGTTCCTAAGCTAGCTTTAATCCTCGTTCCATCTCTACACTCTGAATAACCTTCGGACATATCATATCCGATACCTTTGGACATCCAGATCCATCACACAACTCCTTCCGGATCTTTGGACGTATACCTACCCTCTGAAATAAGGGGCATTACTCGGGAAAGGGGCACAGTGCACAAACTGAGGCCAAAGCCCTTCGGATCTTTCATCCTTTGAGTATGATCTTAACACAAGGGAGGTATCTCTCCCTATCCTCATATGTCAAAGCTGTTATCTTCGCCTGGTCCTCCCACTACTAAGCATATCCATCGGAGAAAGTCAGGCTGAGCGCTACTTGGAGTCAGTAATACATCTCGAAGTAGTATATGTTTACTTTGTTGACCATTGACCATTATTGTGACTTACTATGTACATTATGTAGCATTTGTATATACCCATGTAGACTGTAGACACTGCATATAATCAAGGATGCAAGTATTCATGAGATACTCTTGATCGAAATCCAGAAGGAACACCTATTTTTTGTTGACTATTTCAGACATTTGAGCAGCAATGGTGTCAAGTGTCATTTCCATGCTTGCTGTAATGTTAGCGATCTGGATTCTGTATAGTAATTTTTTTTAGCTCAACCTGACCCTGTTCAATGTTCATGTGGCCACAGTACACTCGGATCTACAATAGGGTTGGCATTCCATACTAGTATACTAGTACTGAGTCCACGAGGTCACCGGTGATCAGTCTTATATTCAGATATTCAATTTTGCTTGCTTTCTCACTAGATAGCATTCTGCGGAACACAGGTCCACCCTTCAAGTCTTCCTTGAACTTCAGGACCCACCATCAGCCAATTGCTCAATGATCTGCAGGCAGGACCTGCATTGTTCAGATTCATGGCAACCTTCAATGAGTTCATAGATAGTTTGCTCAATAATATGAATCCTTTTCCTCATAAAAACTCCATTATTGTGATAGATAATGCAAGCATTTCACTTCATCTCAAAGAAATGGTTGTCTATCTAGTTTCTGTCATACTAATGACTAGACTGTAAGTTAGCCCTCAGTGGAATATGGGACCAAGTACACTGAAATAGAGGAATTGGCACTGTCATATACCATACTTCTAATCTCAGATCCAACCATATCCGTCCAGATCCGATCGTTTCCATATCCGTCCGGTCCACAGATCCTGTCCGGACCACCCATCCGAATGTACTCACTTCTCGCACCTTAACTCCCTTGTGTACATCTGCGTCTATCTCCTTTTGTCATTTCTCCTACTACCGGTACTCCGGCTGTTTATATTTCCGTCCTGTGTTACTGATCCGTTTCCTGTGTTCATTTCCGATTCATGCTTACTGATCCGCTGTGCATTAACTAATAGACTTCCGTTACACTTCGTACATAGCCCTCGGTCCCGGACTTGCTGATTATCCGTCTTAGATACTTACAGTATATAAACCACTTGTAGATCTCCGTAGAACCTTAGTTCGAATATCATCTTAGATTCTACTCATTCTGCCTCTTCTGGACTTAAACCACTTTCCGCTTTAAGTCACCTTCCGAGACTTAGGATTGATTCCTATAGTCTATATCTCCGACTCTATCTTTGGATGGTCCATCTCCGTTAGTTTCTAGTTAGGAACTCATTCCGAAACTAGCCTTAATCTCTGTCCTCTCCTTACGTTCCGAATAACCTTCGGACGTATCATATCCGACACCTTCGGACACCTGGATCCGTTACGCAACTCCTTCCGGGTCTTCGGACGAATAACTCCTCCCTGAAATAAGGGGCATTACTTGAGAAAGGGGCACAGTGTACGAACTGAGGCCAAAGCCCTTCAGATCTTTCTACCCTTGAGTACAGTCTTAACAGGCACAGCCAATTGTGAAGAAAATGTTATGTAATAGTTGTGTGCAGGAGGCGACAGACACTCATCTGAATCTACTTAGTAGAGCTGCTCTCAGTGGGCTTTGACAGATCAATAAGAGCAGACTGTGAGGTTGCCATTCTGGGATATGTACTTCACATGCCCAATAGCAGATCACGAGCACTCTCAGCTGTCATCCAGCTGCATTCTCGAGTCTACCATGCAGAATGGAAACACTGATATTGTATGTTCCATCCTTTTCCTCTGGACAAAACAATCTGTTTATTTCATTTAGTACTCATGGTTCTTTGCATTGATTCACAAATGTGGTGATTTCCCTAATGTAAATATCTATAATATCTTCTCTGCCACTGACATTCACATCTGCAAGATTTGTCTTATCCCTTTGTTTGTTGTCACTTACGTTGATTGCCATAGACTAGTATACAAAGCAGGACGTATGCATGGTACATGAGACTCACGCCCTCTACCAGTCTATCATAAAAGCCTATATCAATCCCGCATGCACACAATGGTACTCCTTGTCCCAGTCACAGCTCACAGACAGGCTGACTCCATCTCCGAGGTCCAGGACATCCTTGCAGGTACTGCTGAAGCATCCAAGACATTGGGTTGGACGGTATAACAGTGGGGAAATTGGATGGCATAATTTTGCTGGTGCGTGTTGATCCCATGTTTGATGGTGATGCCTTTCATTCATAGCCCACATAGCTTGAACTAAACTCTGACAATGGCCCTTCCATCCTTGGCGCATGATGTTTGCTTATGAACTTGGCACAAAACACGGGTTGTACAAACCATGGCTTCACTTTTGTTTTTTTATAGACAGGACTAAGATTCAATCAATTTATCTTTTGATTTCGCCTACTGGCATGTCATACTTGACGACCACAGTGCATGCGACAAATTATAGACTGTTTACTAAAATATCTGTCACATCAAAAATTCGTGAGTTCAGTTCATTGTGTACTCATTGTTGCTCATGAATACTTTCTGCGCGTCTTTTGCATGTGTTCATTGTGTTACAGGAGAATCAGCAAAGTTTCCACTACATTTGGAAAGACTTTGACGCTGCTCCCTTTGCAGCTAGCTTGGCAAAGGGTCCGCTGCAGAGCAATTCATCTGCAGCTCCTGTGCTGCAATCGCAATCTCTCACTCCTACTCACATTGCATCTCCAATAGCTACTTCTCACTCCTGACGTTCAAGTGCGTTAGGCCAGGGCGTGTCCATAAAAGATGGCATCTTAGGCACTCGAAATTGATAGTATGACCAGGCCTGGATTTGTTATCACTCCAAAACAAATCGCAACTCTGACTATTACTCTCAGCATCCATTGTGTTTGAATCAATAGATGATGTCTCGACTCTGTTATCTTCACCACTGGCTGCCACTGTAAAATGTAACACCAGAAAGGGGGCGAGACTTTCTTTGGTGCGTGTTCAAGTTTCTTCTACTAGTACTACTCTCCTTTGGCATATCTCATTCAATTGTGTGTAGACTCTTACTATTATAGCCAGTAGGGAGTAATTATAATCTGACTTGTGCTCGTGCTGACCTTCCTCTGTTCTGCAGTTTGCAAATGACCCTCCATCCATTTTACAGATGACTCTCCTCCTCAACTCAAAATTGTTGGTGTGCTTGTGTATCTCATTGGTATTTTTTTGTCGTTGGCTACAACTTGTTTCCATTGACACTGTAAAGAACCCTTTCAGATGTCCATCTGCTTGTTAATTGATTTTCATTCAAGGATTATTGTTGACTGTTCTGATCGGCTCTGCAGGATATGATGTCAAGTCAGTCACGAATCTGGTACATATTTTTTTAGATTTCACCATCCTTCATTCTTATTAATGACCGCAATCTTTTAATGACCATTAGCTCGTTCCAAACTGAACAGCATGGAGCCCCAGGACATGAATTTTCAAGACATAAATTGTGTACATTATTTGAAACATACCGGATCAAAACATTGCTGATCTCCTATAGTTCAGACAGCGCACCTCCCCCTACTTCCACACCTCTCCCACCTACCTCCTGCATCTACTTCTTGCGCCCTCAAAGTTTATCCTTTTTCTATGTCACAAACTAGTTCTCGAGCTGACAGCCCACCTTGTCAAGTAGCATCCTTGAAGAGGCGGCTAGCTATTTTTGAGGCACAAAATGCAGAACTCTGCAAACAGCCAGTGGAAGAGAAAAGGTACACATGTTCATCTAGCACTGGGTCACCATCTGAGCCATTGATTTGATAGTGAATGGCTTCAACTTGAGGGTTGAGCGATTCGCAGACTCGTATGCCTTACCGAACGTGTCAAAGATCTCATTGCAGAGTTTTACAGACATATGATGCTAGACACTGACTTAGATGATGACACTAGCTTGAACGACCTTGAGTAGGTCCTTTTTCATTTGCCATTGCTTGTACTAATTATGATTACTAGGAACAACAGGAGGTACAGATCATACAAGAAACTAGCCAATTGGTGTCCATCTATTCATAAGCTTGTACACTCAGTAGTCGAGAATGATGAACTCTCTTATGTATACAGCAAGGTAGGACTTGCAGACCCTTTGGCGACAAGGCTCATTGGCACTCTTTGTAGTCAAATAAAGGTGCTGACGGAGCAAGGGCTGATGATACAACACAGCTCAAAGTCACTGTTGCCTCATGGTTGATGCAACAAACCCCACCTCCGAGCACTGTCATTCATGGGCAGAACAAATTAGGTCTTGGATTCAACAATGACACAACCGGACGGCTCCTATTCCCCGTCAATTATGACTGGAATGACCCAGTGTAAGTTTTATCTTCTTCATGAGGTCTTTGCTGAATGATGTGGTAGTGTCCAACAGGGCATCAGGGATTATCACCCTGATTATCATGTTACGGCTCACTCTTGGCCTGCTTTTTATATCAAGACAAAAAATATGACCCACTGAAATCTGTAGATGGTCTATTCAAAGGGAAATTACTTGTAAAGGTATGTTCTGTGAGTGTAAGCAACCATCTACTGAAATCACTCGTAGACATTCAAATACATTTTCACTTCTCCTACTTCCATGGAGATGGACGACCAAGAGCAGCTCAACCCAGAAGTGCTTCCCTTCCAGGGTTGTCCAAAGCAGTGAAGGACTGATGGCGAGCGCCGCACTCATTGTGACGTTGCTAGGTTGCTGAACATGCAATCTGTTCAAGCACAGTCAATTGCATATGCAGCAGTTCAGGTAAGTATGACAGATTGATCACTCTTCCTCAATGCACTGCTAATACGGGCCACTCAGCTTAGGTTTGCTTTGTCTAGCACAGGATCGTGGCATATTGTAGATGACGAGTTCGACCATCAAGAGTTCTATGATAACATTGTTGACTTCCTCGAGCTCGCTGTGACATCAGATATAGCTAGGGAGGTAGAAGACCTATTACTTTGGTGGAACTGGTGAGTCATTGTGTAACTATCTAATGCTGTTCTAATCATCCTGTAATACAGCAAGATTTTCAGATGCAAGCATGTGTCTACCTATCGGCCCCAGAGAGTCGAACAACTGTCCGTTGCTAGGTGTTTGGCCAGGCATTAGGTCAGATTTTGCAGACTATATCATGTGCTTCTCATTACTATCCCATTCCTTTTATGCTGAACGTGATTGATGTCTTCTACTGGTTTCTGTAGCCATCCTTGTGACGCTTCCCCAAACTCTTTTCTTCCCCTGTTCTGTTCTGTTCTGTATTTCTCTGTCGGTCAAGTTCTCTTCGACTATCCCAACTATCCTCATCATGGTCAGGTCCGCTGTCTCCTCGTGATCTCGGCAGCAACAGCCTCTTCTGCGCGAGCCTTCCCATCTCTGCACTCTCGCTCATCTTTCTCCCTTTTAATTTCCTGTGCATGATACATACCATTTTCTTGTCGACTGTATGTGTAGCAGTATAGTACTGCTGATATGTAATCAAATTGTCAAATATCCAAGTGTTTGCTTGAATTTTCACAGAATTTTGCACCTGTATTCTTCCTAGTAAATCCAGCAATACAGTACCTAATAGCCATTCATTTACCACATATCCATGATTTGTTCTTACTGTGATATGATGACTATATTACACTTACGAGGTAGTCACCTATCTATGATACAAGTGGCCAGACACCACATTTCTTTAAAATTTGTGAAATAATACTTTGCATGCTTTAAATGCTGCACATCAGAGTCCTTTTTAAACAATTTTCATGATTATACTTGCCGGTCTACTTGACCTACTTTGTCAGTAAGATAATATAGAATTATTGACAACAAGCAGACACTCTAGTCTCGCGAGTTTATTAAGCTGGGAAGATGACAAATGTCAAGTCACAATTTACATATGTACCAATGCCAGCATGAAGATTGATGTAGAAAATATAGGCGCAACTGATAACTACTTTGCACTTCTGGCACAAAATGATATGGGTTAGCTATCAATTGCATGCTCATAAATATGTAGCATAACTAGCAATTGAGTTGTGATGTCTCACAACTGTCTTGTATATGTATAACTGTCGGACATAGTTGTCAATGAGGTTTTGTAGCATTACAATAAAATTCATGTGATTGATGCTGTACACCCACCCTTATGACTTTCCTTGATCATATGGGATAGCATTAAATGGCTTAATATGAAAACCTGACATGGTACATCTATCTATTTATCACACAAATGAACTGTTAAATGCACTCTCATAGATATGCTGTATGAACAGCTACAACACTCTAAAGTCTATATACTGCATAGTATAAACCTATTTTGCATGTCTAGGGATCAGATTCAATGTATTAAAAATCATGATTGTGCAACTACTGCCAAATATGGGTCTATGTGATGGTCATGGTTAATAGAGGATAGTGTTCTAAGGCCATAAATGACTAGATAGTCTGCATGCCACATTTTAGCCAAATATGAACATGATCTACATGATAATGTGTATATAAAGGTTGATAGGGAAAGTTGGCTTTTTGTGAAGCTCGTGTAGTGATTACCAATCGTCTGTGTCCGGAAACAGCTGAAACAACACCACCGGTCAGCCACAGCTCAAAACCATCGTCATTTATCGTCATCCCTTCATCGTATATTGGCCCTTAGTCCGTTTCTCATCACTGTCACCTCCTTAGCTGTCTAAAAACTATCAAAAACAACTCTCTTGTACACTCTGTCAAATACCATACCCCTACGTCCAACGCCACTCCCTTTTGCCTCCGTTGCACCTAATCGTTTGGCCTTTCATACCCACGGACCCTTACCATTTTGCAGTATAAAATAGTTCATGTACACTCATTTCTGCAGACAGGCAATCAGATCAGTCTCACAGTCCAGTTTCGTCTCGCATTACGCTCGTTATTATCAGTATCAGTTTTATCATCTTTCGTCACAGAATTGTAAGAACCTAAGTGGCTCTCGCTGCGAGTTCAAAGGGGTGTGGAGACCACTAGTGTGATGCTGAAACGCTATAGAAATAGATTAGCGTTAACGAATGTTATGCGATAATGATCGAGATGAGTGCGAGACGATAAACGATGGATATAGCGATACGATTTAGATAGCGAGTGCGAGACTGAGACTGAGACTGGGAGACTGGTATGATTGCCTGTCATAGTGAGTGTACATGGGCTACTTTTATACTTTGAAATACTAAGGGTCGGGTATAGCTATGCCGAATCGTTTATGTGACAACGGGCGCTGAAGGGAGTGGCGTTGCGCCTGACAGGGTAGAGTAGACTAAAAGGGAAGAGCATATGAAACGATTGAGTAAGTGGCGATATAAAAGGGTATGGTATTGACAAATTGACGAGAGTGGGATAGTGGGACTTGACAGATTTGGAGACGGCTAACTGAGAATGGGGCGATGGTGATGAAGAATAATAAGGGTCGAATGAGTCGGTAGCGACGAAGAATTAGAAACGAAAAGGAGGTGAGGTCCGTGTTACAATCGTACATGCCCCTATTCATTTCATTTACCTTGTATATTACGTAACGTGACTCTGACTCATATGCTCAATGCATCTGTATGATACATGCCTTCCTTATTCAGGATACGCATTTACATTCTCACGGTTATCTGGTCTGTGCGCACATATTGGCTTATTTAAGCACAGTGTACTTGTAGTAGATTCCCTACTTTAATCTTACTGGGTTTTACCTGGAATCTCCTTCGCTTAGGTCTCCAACCTAAGTCGTCTTGAAATCATCTCTAAGTCTAAGCACTCCTTAGCCTTAGTCTCTATTCTCGCGGATACCTCTTAGACTTGTCTTTGAGGCTGAACCCTTGATCGTATTTGGAACGCGTTCCTTGTACTTTTACCTTGTCCTCTTCTGGACATTGCAAGAACTCCCAGCAGACCGTCTGTGTCTTTTCACTGTCGCTGGTGATGCCATCCCAGTTCGTAACAAAAGATTAAAGTCATATTTTGATCGTCGACTATCCAGTCTTCGACCCTGAACCCTGGTCGCTTAGATCAGCAGACTAGCGTACGCGTACGCTGAGCAGATTGTCAAGAGGAAGCCCCCTGACAGAAGAAAAGCCCTGACGGACAGCAAGACAGCGCGTGTAGGCACCGAGAAAGTATAACTCATCAGAAGAATCATTAACCATGTCATCTACCAAAGAATTCGAGTACAAGATTGGACAACCGACTGGTTTTGATGGAGATCGTGATAACTCTCGCGAGTTTATCCAATCGTGCAACCTGCACTTTGACATCAATGAAAAGCTTTACACCACCGACAAGCAGAAGATCATCTACATAACATCCTTTATGACCGAAAAGAATGCCAAATCATGGAAGGAACAATTCCTTGAACACACCCAATCTACCGACACTTCGGGACAAAAAGTTGGTTATGGGACGATGGCGGATTTTATGAAGAGCTTCAAGGAAGCATTCGAACCAGTGGATACCAAAGGAACCGCGCTCACAAGGCTCAGAGATCTCAAACAAGGAACTGGAGATCTCCACACCTATGTCGCTGACTTTGAGGCACTTGCAGCCAAGGCTCAGATCACTGACAACACGACGAAGATTCAGTTCTTCCAAGATGGCCTTAATTGGGGTATCCTTACAAAGCTTTTCAATACAGGAGATGTCTCCGAGATATTCAGAGACGTTGTGCTGCAATGCATTGCTATTGACAACGCCCATCATCGGCTTAACGCCATGAGGACGCGTCATGCTCCACAACAGAAGAAGAAGAACTACGGGAATGCACGGTATATTCCGAACCGTGATTCCAACGCAATGGTCGTAGATCGAATCTCCGACATGGAAAGATCCGAATGCATGAAGAAAGGGCAATGCTTCGGATGCAGAAAGACAGGACACCGCATCCATAATTGTCCTGACAGAAAGAAGAAGACTCCGCTCCAACAAACCGAAGTCAAAGAAGAAGAAGAAGATGAAGAAACCGTGAGACGGATTGTTCAGGATTTTTAATGTGGAGAAACAAAGACTCGACGTATGTTTCTCCCAATGTAATACTAAGACTTGTACGCGCTGTAGGTGAAAGAAAAGAACTTCGTGTCCCCATCACTCTTCACTCGCGTACTCGCTTGAAATCCGTCGACACCACCGCTGTTATCGATTCAGGAGCAGCAGGCACATTCATCTCAGAAGAGTTTGTGAAACTCCATCAAATCACACGACGAAAACTCAAAGAACCATTTCGAGTTACAACGGCAGATGGAACCCTCATAAAAGGAGGACCAATTACACACTACTGCCTCCTAGTGGTCAAAATCGACGACCGAACCATGTATGGGAAATTCAACATCACCAAACTAGGAAGGAGAGATCAAATCCTCCTTGGAATCCCATGGTTACGAGCAATGAACCCAATCATAGATTGGGCTGCTGAAACACTTGTCCTTTCACAGACAGAGAAATCAGACGAGATCGAAATCAATTTGGAAGAAGATCGAAAGAAGAATGGGTTACCCCGACTTTTCAACCACCATAGCAGATGGCAACATTCCCGTCTTCCGAAACCGTTCATCGCTTCTCCTATCGATGTTCCTGAAGATCCAGAACCAGAAGAACGAATGCCACGTACTATAGAACCCACTCCACGTGTACAACTGCCGCGAGCAGTATCACCGATCCCCGCGCAGAGAAGCGCAAGAATGAATCAGAACCCGAACATCGGGTTGGAAAAGAACCTATTGAGCAACGGCCAATAGAAGAACAGAAGCAGGGAAAGAGGAAAACAGAAGAAGAACTCCCAGGACGAAGCACCAACGTACCGAAATTATCCAAGTTCTTTGTTCCCCCGAAAACTCTTTCAGCTTCAATAGAAGAAATTCCCGATAAAGAAGAACCCGTGCCCTCATTAATACCAACAGAGGATGATGACCAATTCGACACCATGCACGATGTCTGGCACGCGCCAGAAGTACGTGAAATTTCCTCTTACGAGCTTGGAGATGGAGAATTTCTAGTGGAATACGATACCGATGGAGTCAGCATGAGGATTATAGAAGAAGTATCCATGGATACACCCTTAACACGTGATGGAACTTCTCAACTCGAACAATCCTCCAACTACTCCACAATTCCTCTCCCTCCCCCGAAATACAGTAATAAAGCTCAGGAATTCGCCACGGATGAGAAGGAAAAGAAAAAGAAATCATTCGAAGAATTGGTCCCGGATTATTTGCACGACTTCGCCGACGTCTTTGCTAAAGACGGACTGAACAAACTACCCCCTGAACGCCCTTGAAAACGTTGCGAAAGGCTTTATCTCAGAATCGAAGTCGCCTCAAGCCAGTGGCTTCTTCTTTGTGGGAAAGAAGAGCGGTGAACTGCATCCCTGTCAAGATTATTGCTACATCAATGATTGGACAGTCAAGAACGCATACCCGCTTCCACTCCCTATTTCCCTCGTCGCACATCTTCATAACGCACAGTTCTTTACGAAAATGGATATCCGGTCCGGTTATAACAATATTCGCATCCATCCTGACGACAGGTGGAAAGCTGCTTTTACCACGGAATTTGGCCTCTTTGAACCAAACGTCATGTTCTTCGGCCTCTGCAATTCCCCAGCAACTTTTCAAGCATACATGAATCGCACCTTTCAACAAGAAATCAATGAAGGATGGATGGTTATCTATATGGACGATATCCTGATTTTCTCTATGACGATGGCAGAACACCGTGAACGAACTAGACGAGTTCTGATGAAAATACGAAAAGAACACCTGTTCTTGAAACCGGAGAAATGCACCTTCGATGCAGAAGAAGTAGAATACCTCGGAATGATAATTCGTCCCGGACAAGTTGCTATGGACACCGCCAAGACCAAGGGAATCTCCGAATGGCCAATCCCGAAATCTGTAAAAGATGTTCGGTCATTCCTTGGTTTTTGCAACTTCTACCGCACGTTCATTTCCCACTATTCTGACATCGCCAGACCTCTTATCGATTTAACAAAGAAAGATAAGGCCTTTGAGTGGTCAACCGAATGCATGAACACCTTCAAAGAATTAAAACGACGCTTTACTTCCCAACCGGTACTCCGTAACCCTGATCCTTCCCGACAATTTGCCATTGCTACCGACGCTTCGCTTGTAGCAACTGGCGGAGTTCTCCTGCAGACTGATGAGAATGGTGTTTATCACCCTTGTGCATACCTCTCACAGTCTTTGAACCCCGCAGAACGTAATTACCAGATCTTTGATCGGGAACTCCTTGCCGTAATCCGGGCATTGAACGAATGGCATCACTATCTCAAAGGAAGCCCACACCCCGTCCTAGTATTCACCCATAAGAACCTTCTGTACTTCAGAAGTGCACAGAAGCTCACCCGTCGCCAAGCACGTTGGCAATTGATTTTGTCTATTTACGACATTGAACTGCATCACGTTGCAGGTACTAAATTAGCAGTACCTGATGAATTATCTCGCCGGCCTGATTATGACTCTGGCAAAGACGATAACGAGAACCAGACTCTCCTCCCTGACGCTCTATTCGTTCGTCTTATCGACACCGACTTGAAGGATGTGCTGTCATCCTCTGACCCCCTCGATGACCCTGTCTTCAAGATGGCATCTGACGCCCTTGATGGCGTGTGCCTTCCCCCTATGAAGTCGGCACTTTCTGACTGGAAGATTGAGGAGAACGTCCTCTATTTTAAGAACCGCGCCTATATTTCCCCGGCGCATCGCTCCGATATCCTGAAAAGGTATCATGATCATCCTACCGTGGGACACCCCGGTAGATTCAAAACTGAAGAACTTGTGAAACGAGAAGCCTGGTGGCCTGCAATGGGCTCTTATATTCAGAAATACGTTGAGGGTTGCGCCCTTTGCCAGCAAATGAAAGTGGATACTCATCCCGTTCGACCTCCACTCACGCCTATTCCCTCGTCGGCTGTTCGCCCGTTCTCCCAGGTCTCCGTTGATCTTATCACTGACCTCCCTGTCTCTGGAGGCTTTGACAGTATCATGGTCGTGGTAGACCATGGCCTTACGAAGGGGGTAATTATTATCCCTTGTTTGAAAACCATCACTTCAGAAGGTGTGGCTAAACTATTCTTAAAACATGTTTACCGACGATTTGGACTCCATGACAAAGTCGTCTCGGATTGAGGACCGCAATTCCTATCTCGCTTCTCAAAGGAACTTGCCCGACTTCTCGACTATGTCATTGCTCCATCCACGGCTTATCACCCACAGACTGATGGTCAAACGGAAAGGCTTAATCAGGAACTTGAAACATACCTCCGTATTTATTGCCGCAACAACCCTGAGGATTGGGTAGAACATCTACCAATTGCCGAATTCGTTCATAACCACCGAAAACACGATGCGAGAAATGCATCACCCTTCTATTTGATGATGGGATACGAACCATGCGCTATTCCCCACCTTATCCCCGATTCATCCATCCCCGCAGCAGAAGATCGAGTACGATCTCTGCAGAAGATAAGAGAAGAAGCAATTGCCTGTCACAACATTGCAATGCAGATGATGGCTGAACGATCCTGAGGAGATAAGTACACCCCATGGAAGATCAGAGATAAGGTTTGGCTATCTGCCGCTAATCTTAGACTCAAACTCCCATCAAGGAAACTCGCCCCAAAGCGATATGGACCTTTCCCGATCATCGATGTCTTATCTCCCATCACGTTCACACTCAAACTTCCCCCGCAGTGGAAAATTCACCCCACGTTCCATGCTTCTGTCTTATCATCCTATAGCGAAACAGACATACACGGTCCGAACTTCCCTGAACCACCACCTGATATCATCGAAGAAGAAGAAGAATATGAAATAGAAGCAATTCTTTCTCACAAAGGAACCGGCAATCGCCGACGTTATCTTGTTTCCTGGAAAGGATATTCATCGGGAGATAACGAATGGCTCCCAGAAAAGAACCTGAAGAACTCCGCCCGAATCTTGAATGCTTATAAGAAGCAACATGCCCTTTGATTATTCCCCAGTCAATCAAACGCACTAGCACTTGATCAACTATCAAACAAACATTGAAATGTCTTTCCCCACTGCCTACATCACCCCCGTCACTACCGCCACCAATGACTCCGACTCTGAAGTCGAAAACTACGGAAATCTCACCACAGAAATTGATAACACCTCCTATATCGAAGCCGCCATTCTCTGCGAGGGACACGCCCTTGAAATCAAAAGAATCCTTACTGAACGAGGTGCTTTTCCCGCCCTACTCCTTGTCAATATCATCCGCACCGCAGCGCTCATCGAAGTCACCGCCAAAGATATTACAGAAGCCACGTACCGACATCGCTTCTTACATCTTCAAAAATGTATTCATGCTTACGCTATGTTGCTGTTTCCCGATTCTTTTAAAAATGATGTTGAAGAAGCTATTCATATCATTGCCGAATGTCGAGCAGGTGTTGCTCGACCTCCCTCTCCGCAGGAAGATACGCCACTTCCTGTTCCAGCACCCTCGTCTTCGCGTGTTTATTCTAGTCTTGACGCCTTTACTGGCCTATACACTGCTGTCCAAGAGATTGGGCAGCTCACCAACAGGGTTGTTGAAACCATCCAACAGTCGGTCATTGAAACCAGAGCAGCCAGAAACCTAGTCGAAGAAGCTATCACTGATTTACAACAAACACAGTCCGACCTCACTTCCCCGTGAATGCCATCCCCCATCGAACAGTCAACCTCGACACCCCTAGTAACAAACACCCTTGATTGCCCTGACTGGTTGTATGAACCCTGCACAAAAGAGCAGTGCGAGGCCGCAAAGTTACTAGGTATTCCCGCTACTGAGTTGGTAACACTCGGCCCTCGACTTCGCGACCTTCATATACACCCCCCAATGTCTATCCCGTCATCGTTCGGTCCAATGGACCCTGTCTCGCTGGTCTTAGTAAAAGATTTTGGCATCACGTCCTCGTCATCCCCTAACGAACTTCTTGCAACTGCTGAACGAGCAGTTACCCCGGACCTCCCTACGTCAGCATATATGTTGTCCTCTGCTCAACAAGCGCAACTTAAGCGAGCTAACACCCTTGCCTTAAAACGTATGACGAAGAAGAACAAGGGAAAGAAATGCGCCAGATCCACTAGCCCACACCCATCATTTCTCCATCACCTCTACGCAAAGTCCATTCCAGCCCTGACGAAAACATGAAATGCCGTGTCTGTGGATTACTTGGACATCGTCAGAAGAATTGTGCGGAATATCAATGCAAAGTTTGCAGATATTGGTCGCCTACCCATTTGTCCCTCTACTGCCCTAACCGAGTTGGGCCTCCTCCCTTCGAGTTAACTTGGAAAGATGAGGGATTCTATGACGCACTTCATGCTTGGGAAAAGCAGCTTGACGATGAACACATTCAAGCAAAGAAAAGAAGGGACTCTAAACGACGCGCTGGTTTGGAGGAAGCTAAGTACATGATGAGTGGATCCTTCGCTGATGAAGACTACGAATGGAGTGACGATCCCGTCTATTATGCGAACCAAAGTGATTGAAAGTCGGTGACTTTCAGTATAATACGGGGGTAATGTTACAATCATACGTGCCCCTATTCATTTCATTTACCTTGTATATTACGTAACGTGACTCTGACTCATATGCTCAATGCATCTGTATGATACATGCCTTCCTTATTCAGGATACGCATTTACATTCTCACGGTTATCTGGTCTGTGCGCACATATTGGCTTATTTAAGCACAGTGTACTTGTAGTAGATTCCCTACTTTAATCTTACTGGGTTTTACCTGGAATCTCCTTCGCTTAGGTCTCCAACCTAAGTCGTCTTGAAATCGTCTCTAAGTCTAAGCACTCCTTAGCCTTAGTCTCTATTCTCGTGGATACCTCTTAGACTTGTCTTTGAGGCTGAACCCTTGATCGTATTCGGAACGTGTTCCTTGTACTTTTACCTTGTCCTCTTCTGGACATTGCAAGAACTCCCAGCAGACCGTCTGTGTCTTTTCACTGTCGCTGGTGACGCCATCCCAGTTTGTAACAGTCCGTGCTGACTGACTTGGCAGTGCATTGATGCTGATGGTGGTAGAGGTAAGTGTCGAAACGGCACTTTCCGGCATCAGCCGATTGGTAATCACTACAGAATTATAGCTCTCCTTATCGCCTAATTATCACTAACGACTTGTCTAACTATTCAGCGTGTTCTTATTATAGCAGATCCCACACCCTACAAAAACTTGCAGCCGGAGCCTTAGTGCTTCTTACACTCGTGTACTTGATGCAGGTACTACTATATCTAATGACTTCCATTAAGTCCACTGAGCTCGTGTATTCGCTACAGATAAATGGGGTTTGCAGTTGGTTTGGGTATGGTTAGGATTAGTAGGGTTAGCCTCTAGTTACATCCACTGAAGTTATTGTAGTACAGTCACGGTCTAGACTCTGGAGTACTTATTGCTAGACTACCACCAACAAACGTGAATGAATGTTCATTAAGCAGATCTGCCTTTTGTCAATGCAAGTGACTGTCATATCCAGATGTCCTACCTACCTACTTCAACCCTTAGTGTACAATTCTCAAATATATGAAGTTCAGCTGATAGATTCACTATCACACCAACAACAAGGACACCTAGCATTCACTACTTTGGAAATTCTTTCAATTCCCAAAGCTGTGAACTATTTCCCGGCTCCAGTATCTGCAATTTGATCTAGGTTGAGTAGTCAAGATCTCTCCAAATGAACTGGAAGGAAATGTTTGACCTACCTTTCCCTTTTCCTCTAGTGTCCAACACAGGTTTCCAAACTCAGAGCAAATGCTGGCGGAGAGACACTATGTAAGCTAGGCATATGGCAATCAACAACCCACTTACATACACTCATTTCCTGACTTGGTGATCTTCCACATTGGAAGTGGACTTTAGGACGCTGTACCCATGATAATAGATAATCCTGAGGTAACACTTTTATGATCCTGGGATAATCTGATGTACCAGTCGTGGTTTGCATTCTTGACCCATGCTATGCCCTGCCAGTCTCTATCACCTCCCACTTGCCACTATACTGGAGCTTAACACCTGCAGGAACAGGGCAGGGAATAATAGACGGACCTTCTGCTCGCCTCTCCCAGTCTTCCCAGTGGCCAACCATACCTCTTTATTTTCAGCAACAAGGTTACCCTCAACACATTTGTAGCTTACTGTAAGTGGAGAAATAGTGTAGTAGCCGTATATGCTGTTCAAGATCAAAGATCCCAAAGAATACAGCTGGTCCATGATGAGTTCCATGGAACTGTACGTGACTATGTGTATACATTTGCTGAAGATGGGGTTTTGCCCTGGATCATTAACGCGGTAGGAGACACTCCTCACATTTCCGGGGAGTCTCTTCTTATAGGAGTGTATAGTTCTGTAGTTGAGGAGGATATGGTAGTGACTGTTGAAATCAAATATCATGATGGCAGTCCGACTGGCAGGCGTCGAAATATTGCCATCCAGTGGGACACGCTCCTCCGGGCCCCAGCTGACCCCAGCCCTCTTAGTGTTGAACACAATTGCATTCTCGGGGCAGCAAAAACTGATATGAAGGAGCAAGTTCTTATTGTTGTCCTGAAGATTCAGGTTAGTATGGTCGATCCCATGCATCAAGTCTGGTGTCTGGTCATATGAATCAGGCCAGAACACAATGATTCCATCAGCTGTGATGTCACCGTCCCTGATATAAACATCTTCTCCGATATCGAGGGTGTAGCTGCTTGACATGGGGGATATTGGGTTTGTCTAGTGAGACTGTGGGTTAGTTGTGTACATGTTAATTACATAGTGGATGACTTTCCATAGGCTGAAATATTCTGATTAGAAAATAATATCATATATTTACCCTTATTAGGCAGGTGTGCTGCGATGCCACTGTTCATTTACAGTCAGTTCATAACCATGTGTCATCTACCCCCCCCCCCCCAATAGACTTTACAGATGACTTATATCCATTTTAGGCCACTAACGCCAGTGATATCTGCTGACTTAATCAGCCTTGCTTGAGATGCATGTCACACAATGCGGCACCTCGCACAGTAATACTGAGGTACATTTCAACTTTTCGTCAAGTACGCTAAAGTCTTTCTCTCCCACCACTATCTAGGTGATTCTAAGTGCCCACTAATGGAGTGCCTACCTGACCTGTATGCCACCAGTGCCTCCAATCTCGCCCAGTGCAACCTAGTAGTATCGATTTCCTGTCACTTCTGACATTCTATCTGTGATACCTCACTCCTGGCAATGATAGTGGCAGCAAGCACCATAAGTGTTAAGACCATACTCGAAGGGTAAAAGATCCGAAGGGCTTTGGCCTCAGTTCATGCACTGTGCCCCTTTCTTGAGTAATGCCCCTTATTTCAGAGGATAGGTATACATCCGAAGGTCTGAATGTGGTCACATGATGGATCCAGAAGTCCGAAGGTATCAGATATGACATGTCTGAAGGTTATCTGGAACGTGGAGATGGAACGAGGAATAAGGCTAGTCTCAGAAGGAGTTCCTAACTAGAAACTAACAGAGGTAGACTACCTGAGGGTAGAGTTGGAGATATAGACTATCAGAATCAATCCTAAGTCTCGGAAGATGACTAGAGCTAGAAGTAACTCAAGTCCAGAGAAACAGAATAAGCAGAATCTAAGATGATATTCAAACTAAGGTTCTACAGAGATTTACAAGTGGTTTATATACTGTAAGTAACTAGCACGGATAATCAATGAGTCTGGGACCAAGGGCTATGTATGATGTATAACGGAAGTCTATTAGTTAATGCACAGCAGATCAGTAAGCAGGAAGGAAATATACACAGCCAGAATACCAGAGACAGGAGGATTGCCGAAAGGAGTAGATGCAGATGTCAACAAGGGAGTTAGAGTGCGAGAGAGAGGGACTTTCAGATGGGTGATCTGGACAGGATCTGTGGACCAGACGGAAGTAGGATCGATCTGATCTGATTGGATCTGAGATCAGAAGTATGGTATATGACAGTAAGTCTCTCATCATCACTGAAATGTTCAGCCTCGTCTTTGTCAAGAAGCAGCTGCTGGGCTGCAAATAGTGCTGTGGGCAGAACTATTTGCATCAAATTGTGCCAGCACAACTGGCAGAAGTGGCAGAATCACCACTTCTGCCACCTGGCAGAATTCTCAAAGTGCTACAAGGCTATGTATATGACAATGTATGGTAATCATCACTAAGAAACACCATCAGAAGAGCATCAGCATGTCCACATCCCACTGTCCATTGTCTTGTGAGCTTTGATAAACTACCATGATCTTGTCATCAATGGATTTTGGTAGAAGACCTTGGTCAACATGCTCCAACTCCACAAAATCATAAACTTGACCTTCCAACACTTCATCCAACCCAACAGTAAGTACTTGTTCCATTTCATCTTTTTTGTGTTCCAGCAGGGCAAATGCTGTGTCAATCTCATCAAGTGATATTGATTCAGGACCTGCAAGATCGTCATCGACATTCTGAGTCTGAGGTGCGAGTGGTGGTGCCCACGCAAAAATTGGCTTCTAGATCAGCAGCTACATCAACATTAATGCCCAGCTGGGCACCAGTATGCATGTGCACATGATGTCGATGAGTTGGCTTTCCGTTAGCCACGGCCTTCTGCTGAGTATGGTAACAAAGATTCGCTCAAATCTTTGCCAGTGCTTCAAATGTGTCTACCGAGAGATTGCAATGCTTTGGAGACTGAGTGCTACCCATGTCCGAGAAGAGGTGTTCGACATCAGCGGTGTGAGGAACAATGGATAGGAGGGTGATTGCAGACTAAATTTGATTGAATGAGCATACAGGGGATTATTTCAGTATACATTCACATATCAGCAGTATTGGTAATATTTTTGAGACTCCAGTATATTCTATTCTGGATTATTTTGCCTACAGAAAGTCATCCAGTAATTAGTAATGTTATAACAGTCCATTTGGGAACTCAGATTTGAACAAACTAGAGTTATTAATTAATTCTAAATATATAACACACTACTCACCATAGTAGTAATGAAAGAACAGCTAAACAGGAGATCAAGCTATGAATGTGCAGCAACACAGCAGGGTGAATGGAATTCAAGACCCACAATAAAAAGAAGTGGAAGTCGCTATGGTAGTAAAATAAAACAGCATTCATTGAGTTTTAATAAGTTTAAACAAGTTGAATCAGTGCTCACACTCGGCTCTGGCCGAGTCATGGTCTGTGTGTATATTTGTCACCAGTCATGATGTACGCCTGTGACAGTCTCCTAAACACTAGTGGCACTGACCTTGGACTTTAGTCTTTTGGTCTTGACTGCCACTAGTGTTGAGCACGTCTGCTTGCGCTCATGCTGCACCATAAATTAAAGCTACAAATTGAATTCTTGTGTTCCACTCAAATTCAGTTGTACCTCCATGACAAATTCACAACATGCATTATCAAGCACACAAGTGTCACTTACAGGACCAGAAAGACTGGGGACTTCGTCTGAAGGCAATGTTGGAGGACAGACTATATCTCAACAAGAGTTGGTGGAGAAATGCCTCAACATTGTCAATGAATACAAACATTCCTTTATCACAAAACAAGAAGCCTATGTCACTATCAGAAAGATTGTCTCAACATCCTCTAATGAAGCCACAGATCAAGCCAAGTCTTTTATCGTGTCTCCATATTTATTTTGACATGCTTGAAGAAGAGGACCTGATATTAGACAGTCCGAGGATAGGAACTCCATCACTCCTAGACAGGATGA
Organism: Suillus spraguei; assembly: GCA_016800925.1. Taxonomy (NCBI): domain Eukaryota; kingdom Fungi; phylum Basidiomycota; class Agaricomycetes; order Boletales; family Suillaceae; genus Suillus; species Suillus spraguei. The sequence goes on along the minus strand of JABCPU010000042.1, from coordinate 129,250 downwards.
ACTTCCAAGGGAGCAAAGCATTGAGCAAAGGGAACCTGCTCGAAAGCGATGCAAACTTGATTTCGACTATCTTGAACACACCAAAAAATCATTCAAAGGCGGTCAACTCTCTGCCAACCTCATGTGCACTAATGAGGTCCTCCTCAATTGGTCACAAGATCCAAAAGAAGTATGCCGCCGACTCATGTACCACAGATGTAGCCCAGAATTTCATGAATCTGGATGGTCTGAGATCGTCTCCAGGAAATGTGTCAACCTTGATGCCGTGCACTCCATCATCTCCTCATCCCATACCATTGACAAATGCACCAAGACAATCAGAGATATTGAAATTAAGTTTTCAGGAACAACAGAGACAGTGTCGAAGAAAATCACAATGGCAGCTCAGTGGCAAGCAGCTTGGAACAGAGCAGCATGCACAATCAAGTTCGCCTTCCCTCATAGAGAGGATGAACTTGCCATCTATGCAGAATATATCAATGACAAATCCAATCGCTCACTTGAAAGATCACATGAAATAATTATTCAATTTGATAAAGCCATCAGAAATAAGGCTGCAAATTCCAGAAGAGTTGAACTCTTGGACTTTGCAGCCTTTACTGACATCCATGAGTCCCATTTCCAATTTGACGGCAGACAGTATGATGATGACAAGGTGTCTAAGCCCGGTGCACTTGCACGGGACAAAACAACCTTCAGTTGACGTGAACCCTGTCAAGGATGGAACTCCAGAGAGTGCACACAAAGTGCAAGTACATGACAATATGCCCATGTCTGTTCCCACGTGCAGGATGGCAGGTTATGTGCCTGATGGCACACGGAAACAAAGCATTTCATTTTGAGGAGTCAAAGTCCAAGTCTGCTTGAGTGACCTTTGAAACGTCCACATCACAGATGAGGACTTATTTGGTCACCTATGGATCTTTCATTTAGTCCAATGGCATGTTCAACTGAATATGCAGAACCGGTAATCATTCCTCTTTTAAACGAGATCTGTAATACCAGTGATGCTGCTCAGACTATTGCTTGATGTCCTGATTTGTTTTGCATTGTCACACCAATCAATGTTGTCAAGTTTGAAGAATTTTTCATTGATCATCCAAACCAACCATTTGTCAAATCTGTTTGTCAAGCTTTGCGTCAGGGTTTCTGGCCATGGGCTAATACTTCTGATGACTCATATCCTTCCATCAACGACAACTCAAATCACACCTGTACCAAAATGATGCACAGCTTCAATTTATCAAAGACCAAATACAGGAAGAAATATGGTTGGGTTGTGTATCTGAGAGTTTTGGAACAAAACTTCTCCCAGGAATGTACAGTGTCCCAATGTATACTGTACCAAAGCTGCATTCTGACAAACTTTGACTGGTGGTTGATCACACAGCGGGTGATTACTTGCTTAACTCCATGATTGATCATGATTCCATCAAAGGCACTAAGCTGGACGGTCTGCACTCCCTTGGAGCTTCATTACTTCGCTTTTGTGAACAACACCCTAATGTTAACCTAATCTTATTCAAATCCGATGTGCATCCCCTGTGGCAGGTCAAACAAATTTTGACCATTCATGGACAGCGTCATGTTGATAGAAACAACAACTTTGGGGGACAGGGATCCCCTAAAATTTGGATCTCATTCATGTCTCTTGTGGCTTAAATTGTCATTCATTGCATTCTAATCGATGCTCTCAAAACATATATGGACGACTCATTCTCTTTTGAAGTCTCCGGTCATGTTTTATACTACAAACCTTATGAATGCTTCTTTCCTGCAAAGCAGGTCTTCGGCTCTCCTCTAACTGTCATTGGTTTTGATGTTGATCCTAATGCCATGCAAGTTACACTACCAGCTCACAAAAGACTGAGTTAGTGGTTGAATTGCGTTGGTGTAATGAACATATTGGCACTAGGCTTAAAACCCTACCTTTTGACACTCATCTCACGTCTATAGGAGTTACCACTTGCCCATGGCCATCTTACCCCTTTAGCATTACCGGCGGCATCCCATGCTTACTGCACACCATACCAACTACCGCACCTTGTTCCACGTACCGATGTCCTTCCATGTCCTTGCCACGTCCGCATAGCTCCATTTGGTGCATTGTTTATTTTATGTTCGTTATCACTGATTCCACGGCAAGCCTTATTACATGTTGCCTCGTGCCGCAGCACCTCACACTATGTTTACATATGGTGGTTACTACACTCGAGCGCTACTAATCTCACCTAGAGTATTCTGAATACATATGATTTAGGATATAAGCACCACGTACCCCGCACGATACAGTACCTGATTTTACCCCATTGCACGTACTATAGGTCAGGATTATTGTCTAGCTCTGGAATTACCCAGTAGTAGACTTAGTCTTTAAAGTTTCCTTATTGCTCGTTAATCAATCACACTCATTCTCCATTACTGCTGGCATACCACTGGACTTTTGACTGCTACTTTGACTGAACTTCTCACGCACCGCTACTTTACCGCTGAAAGTACCGCGGTCTTCTTTACTGTTTCTTTGCACCACTTGCAACCTTACCGCTACCGCTGATATCATCGCTTGCTTGATGCAACTGTTACTGACTTTATCTCAACCACGGTAGCACCGCTACATACGACGCTAGTTCCGGCAGCATCACCGCTGACTATGATGCTACATTCACACATTGGTTTGACTCGAACTTGACCATACTAACAGGCATCCCCCTTTAGGGTCGAACGCTCTTGTTTCGCAAGTGAAGCAGACTAGATGGAGCGCAAGACTCACATACTAACTTAGGAGGTAGTTTATCTACAGCCCAGGTTAGGTTGTATCTATACATCGGTTTGCACACAAAAACCATTGCTGGATGCTACATGAGTTTCAGTGACTAGCTGGATGGTGTCATACACCATACTTCTGATCTCAGATCAGATCAGATCAGATCGATCCTACTTCCATCTGGTGTAACGAACATATTGGCACTGGGCTTAAAACCCCATATTTTGACACTCATCTCACATCTACAGGAGTTACCACTTGTCCATGGCCGTCTTACTGTTACAGTCGTACATGCCCCTATTCATTCTTCTATTTGTCTCCTTTACTTGTACATTACATAACATGACTCTGACTCATATGCTCAATGCATCTGTACTATAGTTGCCTTCCTTCTTTGGATATGCACTTACATTCTCACGACTCTCTTGATCTGTGTGCACATATTGACCTATTTAAGCATGTTGTATTATGCTTGTATACTTTACTTTAATCTTACTGTGTTTTACCTGGAACATCCTTCGCTTAGGTCTCCAACCTAAGTCGTCTTGAATCGTCTCTAAGTCTAAGCACTCCTTAGTCTTAGTCTCTATTCTCATAGAACCTCTTAGACTTGTCTTTGAGGCTGAACCCTTGATAGTACTCGGAACATGTTCCTAGTACTTTCACCTTGTCCTCCTCTGGACATTGAAGAACTTCCCAGCAGACCGTCTGTGTCATCTCACTGTCGCTGGTGACGCCACCCCAGTTCGTAACACTTACCCCATTTAGCAGTACCGGTGGCATCCTACGCTTACCGCACACCATACCGACTGCCGCACCTTGTTCTATGAACTGATGTCCTTCCATGTCCTTGCCGCATCCACATAGCTCCATTTGGTGCATAGTTTGTTTCCTGTTCATTATCACTGATTCCATGGCAAGCGTTATTACATGTTGCCTCGTGTCGCAGCGCCTCGCACTATGTATACTTACGGCGGTTACTACACTCGAGCGCTACTGATCTCACCTAGAGTATTCCGAGTACATACGAATTAGGATATAAGCACCGCGTACCCCACACGATACAGTACCTGATTTTACACCATTGCACGTACTATAGGTCAGGATTATTGTCTAGCTCTGGTAGTGGACATAGTCTTTAAAGTTCCCTTATCACTCGTTAATACATCATGCTCGTTCTCTGTTACCGCTGGACTTTCGACTGTTACTTTTGACTGAACTTCTCATGCTCCGCTACTTTACCGCTGAAAGTACCGCGGACTTCTTTACTGTTTCTTTGCACCGCTCGCAACCTTACCGCTACCGCTGAGACCACCGCTCAACATCGCTCGCTAGACGCAACTGTTACTGACTTTATCTCGATGACAGTAGCACCACTATGCACAGCGCTAGTTCCAGCGGTATCATCGCTGACCGCGGCAACTTACTGCTGACTTCAACGCTTGTTTTGCAAATAAGTTAGACTCAAACTTGACCATACTAAATAGGCATCCCCCTTTAGGGTCGAACGCTCTTGTTCTTACAAGTGAAGCAGACTAGACAGAGCGCAAGACTAACATACTAGTTTAGGCAGTGGTTTACAGTGGCTCAAAAAACTGTCCGCATGTTTTGGCATTTTTCACTATCTATAATATTGTGTGAGAACAAACAAATGCCTCAAAAACATGCTTATACCACATTGTAGTATGGCTTCAGGGCTTTCATTTGAGCCCTACACCGTGGGAATCGGTGGAGATATGGTGGAGATACAAGGCTCACAAAATGGTGACTCATGCGGACAGTTTTTTGACTCAAGTATTTTACAGTAATAACCAGGTATTCTAGTATTTTGTATGACCTCCCTTGGCTTTAATTACTGCCTCTATCCTTCTAGGCGTACTCTCAATTAATTTCTGGCAATCCTCAGCTGTGATCTTCCCCCATTCCACTGCTACTCTCTCCCAAAGCTTCCATACTCCTTTAGGGGGGTTTTCATAGGCTTGAAGCTTTTTCTTGAGTGTTCCCCAGAGATGTTCAATGACATTGACATCAGGAGACTGTGCTGGCCAGTCAAGAACATTGATGTTATGTTCTTGAAACCATTCCCTAGCTCTTCTGGATGTGTGCTTGGGATCATTATCCTGTTGGAAAATGATATCTTCTTCATCAATCCCTGATTCTGCCAAGCTAGGCAGCAAGTGGTCATTTAAAATGTCCACATACTGCTCAGCATTCATCTTCCCCTCAACCTCAGCAAGCATTCCCACACCATTCCATCCCATACAGCCCCATACCATTAAAGAACCTCCTCCAAACTTGACAGTCCCATTAACCTCTCTGTCTGTTAGGCCATCTCCCTTCTTTTTCCATACATACACCTTCCCATCTGACCCAATCCTATTGATTTTGGTCTCATCTGACCATATAACACGCTTCCAGTCCTCTACAGTCCAGTGTTGATGAGCTAAGGCAAAGGCTAGTCTTCTCTGCCTATGTTTGATGGAGAGAAGAGGCTTTTTCTTCTTTGTTACTGCCTTGAGATGAGCTGCCTTGAGAACATTCCTCACAGTTTGTGAAGAGACAGGGGTAGTGATGGTGGAATTGATATAATGGGTGGCTTGGACAGCATTATCAGCCTTTCCTGTAGTGATATGTTGGATAATAGCCCTTTTGTCAGTAGAGGTAAGCTTGGATGGACGTCCTCCACAAGAGTTTTCCTTGTCTGGGTGGCTTTCTTTGATGAACTTGGCCACAGTGGACTTGCATACTCCAGTTCTAGAGGAAATTTGGCGAGCAGAGAGGCCAGCATAAGACAGAGAGAGGATATTATCTCTTTGAGCAGAGGAGATGGCTTTCATGGTGATTATGACTATGATACATGAGATATTCTGGTTTATATAGTTAGATATAGTCATAAAATAACATAATGACACCACTTTATAATTTATATAATAGTGGCATGATTTTTATGGTGTCATAAATAATGATTTATATAGTTTTAATATACACTCAAAAAACTGTCCACATGAGTCATCATTTTATAAGCCTTATATCTCCACCATATCTCCGCCGATTCCCACGGTGTAGGGCTCAAATAAAAGCCCTGAAGCCATACTACAATGTGGTATAAGTATGTCCTTGAGGAATTTGTTCATTCTCACACAATATCATAGATAGTGAAAAATGTCAAAACATGCGGACAGTTTTTTGAGCCACTGTATCTACAGCCCAAGCTAGGTTGTATCTTTACACCAGTCCACAGATCCTATCCGGATCACCCATCCAAAAGTCCCTCTCTCTCTCACTCTAACTCCCTTGTGGACATCTGCATCTACCTCCTTTTGGCAATCCTCCTGTCTCCGGTATCCCAGCTGTGTATATTTCCTTCCTGCTTACTGATCTGTTACCTATGTCTCATTTCCGATGTAGTGAACAAAGTCACACTGACCATGAAAGTGCTGTTTTACACAAGTGTCTTGTTACTGCCTACAGCAGCTACCGAGAAAACCCCTATAGCAAGCATTACCCCTTTTCACTTTGCCAGTACCGTTTTCGCTCCGTGGATCCTTGCCCCTTACTGAATCTCCCTACCAATGTCCTCCTGTCCATTCCATTTCCATCTAAGATCCATTGGTGCATAGCATATTTGTTTCCACCGTTACTAAAGCTACAGCAAGACTTACCTTACCTTCTGTGACACCGCTTGCTTGCTGCATGCCTCTTGGCTAGAAATCTCTATCTCGCTACTGTTCCCGCTATGTATTCTGGCCATTCACGGTACATGTTAAAAAGGACTCTTCGCACATTCCAGTACTTTTACTTTTCCCTCTATGGTACACACGGTACTTAGGAATTGTCACCACTACTGTCTCTTAAGAATTGTTTTATTGCTGCATGCACCACCGCTCTTTACCGCTTTCCCGTGCTTCATTGCTATGCTTCACTGCTTGTTTTACACCAGTTTCCCACGCCTTACCGCAGTTTTACCGCACGCACTACTGCAGTTTTACCACTTGCACTACTGCTTGTCTACCGCTTTCCCGCGCTTACCGCTAGTTTCCCACAGACCGGAGGTCACGGCAGCATCTCGCTACCTCCGATGGCATTCTTGCAGCACAGGTTGGGCATTATTAGACTATACTAACTTAGCATTCCCTTTAGGGTCGAATGTTCTTGCCTCGCAAGAATAGCAGACTAGGTAGAGCGCAAGACTCGCATACTAGCTTAGGCCGTGGTTTATCTACAGCCCAGGCTGGATTGTATCTTTACACCGACTCGTGCTTACTGATCTGCTGTGCATTAACTAATAGACTTCCGTTATACATTGTACATAGCCCTCAGTCTCGGACTCATTGATTATCCGTGCTAGTTACTTACAGTATATAAACCACTTGTAAATCTCCATAGAACCTTAGTTCAAATATCATCTTAGATTCTGCTCAATCTATTCCTCTGGACTTGAGTTACTTTCAACTCTGGTCATTTTCCGAGACTTAGGATTGATTCCTATAAGTCTGCATCTCCGACTCTACCCTCGAGTAGTCTATCTCTGTTAGTTTCTAGTTAAGGACTCATTCCGAGACTAGTCTTATTTCTCATATCATCTCCACGTTCTGGATAACCTTCGGACGCATCATACCCGATACCTTCAGATGTCCGGATCTGTCACATGACCACTTCCAGATCTTCGGACGTATGCCTACCCTCTGAAATAAGGGGCATTACTCAGGAAAGGGGCACAGTGTACAAACTGAGGCCAAAGCCCTTCGGATCTCTTACCCTTTGAGTACGGTCTTAACAGATGGTGCAAATGGAGCTTCAATGTCTTTTCCCTACTCAAACCGGGTTTGTCTGTGCTTTATGACAAAATCCAGGGAAAGACAAATGGATTCGCTCAAATTCATGTCAATAATGCATTGATATGTGAATTGCTTTGGCTAGCAGATCATGTTGAACATTCGGATGGTTTATACCTATTCAAATGTTTGGACTTTGATCCACGAAGTGATGATGTTGTGGTCGCCTATACTGATGCTTCAGGTGTCAGTTTAGGACTTTGGTTTCTGGATGACAACTTTGTGTGTCAATGTCATTTACCATCAGCTACCACCTGCGATACTATCTTCTTCTTTGAGGCACTAGCTGTATGTTCAGCTATTCATGCCATTGCCAACATGCATGAGCCTCTCTCAAAACTACTCATCTACACCAATAATGCCAACACTGTTGCTATGTCCAACTCACTTTGTGCAAAACCTCAGTGCAACTCCTTGCTACTTTCAGCTGTGGATGTTTTAATTGCTTATAAAGTTGACCTTCATGTGGAACACATTCCTGGGCAACAGAACATCATTGCTGATGCATTGTCATGATTTCACAATGAGCTAGTCAAAGATCTTGTGCCTACTGCTCAAATTTTCGATTTTGAACCCCCTCGGGATGCATTGGGGGTAGCACAAAAATGATCCAAAACACATTGGTGGCTAGGCAACCCATACAGGAAGCCTGGTCAATTGAACACTTGCAATATGAGCGTTCATTAGCCTTAGGTTTTGCAATTGAATCTACTACAGCCTCTGCATATGATTTACACCTCAATTCTTATCTGAATTTCTGTCAACTTCACAATCGTCAAGTGGAACCTACTGAAGACACCCTTTCTTTCTTTGTTGTCTGGTTATCTCATCATATTGAACCTCACTCAGTGGATTCTTATCTGTCTGGCATTGTCAATCATCTGGAGCCTCATTTTCCACGTATACGAACAATTCGCACTTCACTACTCGTCACACACACTTTAAAAGGATGCAAGTGTTGTTTGTCTAAACCAGTCGAATGCAAACTGCCATTATCTCTTGAAGATCTTGCTCTTGTGGCATGAACATTCACTGGTAGCTCTACTTATGATGATATTTTGTTTGTGGCATTACTTGTCACTGGCTTTAAGACTCTGCAACAATTGGCAGAATTATGCTGGCCGAACGCAAAAAAGCATCAATCTTATCACAAAATCCCATTCCAACACCCCCTTACATTCACTGACTTTTTGGCATCATACACCCTTCCTCATCACAAGAGTAGTAGCTTGGGTACAGGCTGGAAATCCTGTTACTAAGTGAGACACAGGCGACAGTCAATTTTTTGGTGCTTTTGCAATGTCATGTTACTGCCTGTGACACTAGGTTCCCTTATCATCCTCATCTGTGGCTTACGGCTTCTGGAATGATTCCTACACGAGCCTGGTTCATGCATTATTTATGCTGGTTCTTCCCTCCATCTATTTCAGGATATTCAATGCAGGCTGGAGGAGCTACAGTGGCTCAAAAAAGTGTCCAAATATTTGTGGAAAAAAACAAAAAAGTGGTCTATTATATTATATTATACACATATATGCCAAACTATTACTTATATATGAAGAGAAACCTATTGTGGTGTGGTGGTGAAGCTGCAGTGAGGTAGGGTGTGAGAATAATTGATATTGTGGAGATTTCCAAAAATGAGCGATGTTTTTGGTGTTGTGGGGTATTCCCACAGTAGGTGGGGGTGTAAGACTATTATGGGAATGGCCTGACAGGATCCTCCACTGATATATCAGCCCTATGTATGCACCATAGTAATCTATGTATCACACTTTCATTATAACTATAGTTAATGATACATCAAAGCTACAGGGACAGGTGACGTGGTTGAGACTCAAGATGCGAATACTATTCCATAACGTCGATAACTTTACGTACACTGCGATTCAACCATCCGTAGAAATCTGTATGTTGCTTTGCGTCGGAAAAACGATCCCTTGTATATTTTGGCAATTACATATTAGTTGGTAGTGGCATAAGTGAACGAGGTCATGGCAAAACCGATCTTGCGGTTATCGCGATCTAACACAGTGTAGAAGCGCTGCATAAATGTCCAGCCAATAATAAAGTCAAGCCCTGCGCCAGTTGGCATACTCAGGGTTTTAATGATAAGATATATGTCATCCTTCTCAGCACGAATCCTGTGGTTGAGAGAACGAGGCCAAATTTGAGCGTTAGGGCTGAGACTGAAGACTCCCTGTGCAAAACGGTGAAAAAGGGGTGTGAGGGCTGACAGAATTGACATACATTGCCAATATGGAACTTCAACTCCTGTAGGGCACTGTACTGGCGAGGGGTAATACGGAGAAGACCGTTCCGCTTATTGATAGTGGCGCCGGTTGCAGCCCGGTACCTGCCATAGGCATCTATCGAACGCTGATTAGACAATTATTACTCGCTGCACCCTAAATACAAACCGGAAGCAATGTAAATAAAGTTGCAGCCAGTATCGATGATACCAGCAGTAGGGAACAAGATGTTGATGTCCCTGTTGCCGTAAGTGATTCTCTGATCAAGACCCCAGTATCTCTGTGAGCGGCGGGTGTTGGTGATATCACTGAAACAACACAATTACTGAGAGTCTGGATTGATCTAGGAGCTGAGGTAGCTTACGTGTATACAATGTTACTAGTGCACTTGGTGTAGTCAGGTTCACCAAAGACGAGCTGTCCGGTGTCTCCATCCCCAGTTCGGAGGGGCTGGAAAAAGATACCAACAATGTTCTGACGAATGGCGCCTGCGGTAACCAGCCAGTCAGTAAAAGTTGGATACGCGGCAGGCAGGTCATTTGTCAGGGTGCCGACTGTCAAATCTTGAGGCCCGATGCCAAGGACACCGTCAGAGTCTCTGAAGTTGCTCACAGTAGAAGCAACAGCGAGTTCGTAGTTGGGGATGGTGATCCCATGACCGAGAGTGACGGTATCGACGAAGAAAGTTCCTATAGATAATTGTAGGTATTTTCAACTTATGATATTGTTGTATGTCATACCAGAGAAGGAGGTTGTACTAGGAAGCTCACTACCACCGTAGGATTCCTTCACGCCCCGTCCGGTGTTGAAGCTGGTTTTGCCGTATGGAGTGCCGGCGCCAATCCATGTGACCGCGCTACCGCAGTCGACAACCAATTTGTCTTCAATAATGAATTAGCAGCCGCGTGTTTTCTCAATGTTGAACTAACAGGTTGTGGGGGGGCTGCCAACGTTAAGTGCTACGATGTATCTACCTCGGGAGTATGTCATAGGAATGCTTTCAGCACGTCGGCCATGCATATTGTAGTCCCTGAAGGTCGCCACACGAGCTTTATCGTGTTGCACGAGGTTAATAGTACCATCGGAGAAGTTCAGTCTCCTGGTAAGGGGGAGGATGGTGGGGGAATTGCGAACTTCAACAGGCGATCCCGTGATCGACAAAGCTAGGAGAAGTGTCAAGAAGGATACGGTGAGGAACATGGCTTATTGGACGTAATAACATCCTCAGTAGCCCATTATATACTTCAAGTTATGTGCCAGCGAACGCGATAACTGTGGCACGCACTATTTTGAAACGTCCCCCCTCGAAAAGGGGATGATGAGGTAGCTCCGATCTGATTCACGACATGAGTGCAAGGATTCGACCTCTCGATAAAGTGTGGTAAGAGACGGTTTGCTTTTATGTAACTCGCGTTCATTTCCATAGAGATGCCACCCATCATGGATACATTTCCCAGGTTGGTGTGGCGTTAGGAATAGCGTTCACACGGGAGGGAAGTTGACTTTTGGAACTTAGGACTCGAACAGAATAACCTGACCAAACTAAGCATTTATTTTTGGGGGTAAAGGATCAACTACCCTACCAGTAGGGTTTATATACAGTAGGGGATCGAATATGATGGAATAGCGAAGAAGAAAAATAAGGTGAGTAAGAGAGAAACAAAACAACGGAAATTGGTTGCCATCATAGTTAGTGTAGCAAGCGCTGCTGAACGTTGAGGAGAGCGGTTGCAATGTGACGCGTGACGCGTGACGGAGAAGCCTGGCGCAAATGACACATAAAATCTTCTCCCGTTACGTCACGTAGTGTTCATGATGCGTCCTTGTTTCAGAGTGCCAGGTTATGCAGCCCGCTGGAATGTTGGGATACGATCTGATAGGTCTGACACAACCGGAGGTGGCAAATCCCGAGGTGACAGTGCGTGGAAACGAGATACCCGCGAGGACAGTAATTTGAGGCTCAACAGTCTGGTCATTTTCTCGTTTTCGCAGTGATTCTTCTGTGTGTGTCAAAGGTCTAGTGTACTGACCCTGTATTTGTGGAGATGTACATTGCATCCTGAGTTTCAGCTCCATTAGTGTGGGAAGGTACCTAAATGACTTCGAAATATGTGGGAGATTGGACAACTGGTCCTCGCCCTGTCTTTGTGGAAGTTGATTATGGTTCTGATCCTCCTCAGCTGGAATAGCGCGAGGGTGCATTACAATTCCTGCAGCTTGGCAGCGAGCCTTGTAGAATTGAAAGTGGTTTTTTTTCCTGATAGAATATGTTAGTAAAAGTCAAGAGATCTCACTGAGCTGAGAGAACATGAACGTACCGACTAATGTGAGTGTGCAGCATAGAGATACCTCCTCGAAAGACGTGCCTGCTCTCGGGTTCACCAGCATCCCTACCAAACATTAGCAGAAAACAATGCATGCAGTGATAACTACGTACTTGCAAGGGTTGCAGACCCAGTGCATTTCATGGCAAATGAAGGTGGTGTGAATGTCAGCGGTACGTTCGCTCTTTGCCAAAGTAGCTTGGACGGCCTCAGGTTCAGCGCCGTCATCAGGTTTGGTGTCATCCTTGGGTTCGGATTCATTTTCGGCTTCAGTCTGGTCAGCGCCAGGCTCCAAAGGATCAGTATCGCTGTCGTCAAGGCTATCATCAGATAATAAAGACGACAGAACTTTCTTGCAGGCCGGTTGAATTTCGTTAGCGCTGGATAAAGCACATTTTCAGCTCATCGAGGAATAAACATTCTCGGTATCCCGCAGGCGAGCAGATGGCTTGGAGGTACAAACAGATCGTCAAGAACCGGCCGTAAGTGTAACTGGCGCTGGTTTGCAAAGAGTAGTAGTAGATGCTGGCTGGGCAGAGGATGGAGCACTAAGTGGGACAGTATCGTCAGGATCATTGTAAAAGATGATATCCTTGGCGTCCTTAAGAGTACCGTCCACATTGAGAGCACACTGTGTGTCAGATTCAGACATCTCACAGTATGAGTAGTCGAAATATCACTCACAGGCTGGTGGGGCTTGCTCCTTTTATGTGTGAACAAAGCAAACAACCAATCTGCAAAGCCATATGCATTGAAGCATCCTAAAAAGTATATCAATGTTATATATCAATCAATTTATTGAGTTTATTGCGCTTGATTTGACAGTTAATTCGTACCTTGAGCTTTATTGGACAGTAGGAGGTGCGGGATGTGAGCCTCCGGACAGAATTCAAAGTCAATACAAATCTTGAGGATCCCAGAAGTCAAAGTGACCATGGGGAACCAGACAGAATTCAAAGTTGGTGCAAATCTCGAGGATCCAGAAGTCAAAATGACCACAAGTGTGTGCCTCAACAACGTCGCAAGGAAGCTTCGGTTCGCGGTTCGGAACGGTTCGGGAAGGTCCGAACCTATGTCCGAACCGTCCGAGAGACAGCGGACCGCGAACCTCATTCCGGTTCGGTCCGCGCAAAATGCAGAACCGTGGACCGAACCAAGGACAAACCTGACCATTGGTCGAACCGCGGTTCGGGACCGGACCACGGCAGCACTACTCTGGCAGAGTATCCATACAAAGAGGCCTGAGGGATAGCTGGCAAGTATGCATACCTACCTTTCTACCATAGCCAGGGTTGTATTAATACTCCTGCCAGGGTGTGGTGCGTGATGGTACCATAATCAACCTGAGTCTCGTCTGTCCGCTTGCTGTCCCTGTCCCTGCGTCGTTCGCAGTCATCGCAGCCCGGAACCGGTCACGACATTGATCGCCATCGCAATCTCGAGCCCTTCGGTCCAAGTCCCTGTCACTGCCCTGTCTACCATCTTCTCTCCTTCTGTCATCTCGGTCTGTCTCCTCGATGGTCACGAATGCATCCTCGTCCCTATCGCGACCACTTTGCCTCCTAGGATCGCCGAATTCGTCCATCTATCAACCTTCCTTTCACGATTATCGTCCTTCCTACTACCCTTCTGTCCGCTCCTCCTATCAGGTGACTGCTAAGACATCCTCGAAACAGTCGCATTCATCCATAATAATGGTGCGCGCGCATAGTCATCGATAGTAGCAATATCCGGAAGATCAGCGACGTTTTTCTGAAGGGTACCAGTCTCACTGGGAGGAACGGGAATAGAATCAAACTGGGGCGCCGAGTTCACATCCCCAGTCAGCAGAACACAAAGAGTTCCTTGATCATTCGTCTCTTGTTCTTATCCCTCCAACGCTTCCGTCTGCACCTGTGCCCGCTTTCGCAGAGTCAGGGATGAACCATGCAGCGCGTGAAGAAACCTAACATTCTCACCCCAACCAGCATGTCTCCAAATTGAACACGAACTTTTAGAATTGAGCAACCATGTTCGCCAATACCGTCTACGAAAGCTGCGAATTGCGAGTCCGCCATAGTCCGAATTGACGTTGTTGAGACTCAAGATGCGAATACTATTCCATAACGTCGATAACTTTACGTACACTGCGATTCAACCATCCGTAGAAATCTGTATGCTGCTTTGCGTCGGAAAAACGATCCCTTATATATTTTGGCAATTACATATTAGTTGCTAGTGTCATAAGTGAACGGGGTCATGGCAAAACCGATCTTGCGGTTATCGCGATCTAACACAGTGTAGAAGCGCTGCATAAATGTCCAGCCAATAATAAAGTCAAGCCCTGCGCCAGTTGCCCCACTCAGGCTTTTAATGATGAGGTATATGTCATCCTTCTCAGCACGAATCCTGTGGTTGAGAGAACGAGGCCAAATTTGAGCGTTAGGGCTGAGACTGAAGACTCCCTGTGCAAAACGGTGAACAAGGGGTGTGAGGGCTGACAGAATTGACATACGTTGCCAATATGGAACTTCAACTCCTGTAGGGCACTGTACTGGCGAGGGGTAATACGGAGAAGACCGTTCCGCTTATTGATAGTGGCGCCGGTTGCAGCCCGGTACCTGCCATAGGCATCTATCGAACGCTGATTAGACAATTATTACTCGCTGCACCCTAAATACAAACCGGAAGCAATGTAAATAAAGTTGCAGCCAGTATCGATGATACCAGCAGTAGGGAACAAGATGTTGATGTCCCTGTTGCCGTAAGTGATTCTCTGATCAAGACCCCAGTATCTCTGTGAGCGGCGGGTGTTGGTGATATCACTGAAACAACACAATTACTAAGAGTCTGGATTGATTTAGGAGCTGAGGTAGCTTACGTGTATACAATGTTACTAGTGCACTTGGTGTAGTCAGGTTCACCAAAGACGAGCTGTCCGGTGTCTCCATCCCCAGTTCGGAAGGGCTGGAAAAAGATACCAACAATGTTCTGACGAATGGCGCTTGCGGTAACCAGCCAGTCAGTAAAAGTTGGATACGAGGCAAGCGGGTCATTTGTCAGGGTGCTGACTGTCAAATCTCGAGGCCCGAGGCCAAGGATACCGTCAAAGTCACCGAAGCTGCTCACAGTAGAAGCAACAGCGAGTTCGTAGTTGGGGATGGTGAGATCACCGAGAGTGACCGTATCGACGACGAAAGTTCCTGTAGATAATTGTAGGTATTTTCAACTTATGATATTGTTGTATGTCATACCAGAGAAGGAGACTTGATTAGGAAACAACCCACCACCGTAGGTTTCCTTCACGCCCTGTCCGGTGTTGACGCCGGTTTCGCCGTATGGAGTGCGAGCGCCAATCCATGTGACCCCGCTACCGGTGTCGACAACCAAGTTGTCTTCAATAATACATTAGCAGCCGCGTATTTTCTCAATGTTGAACTAACAGGTTGTGGGGGGGCTGCCAACGTTAAGTGCTATGATGTATCTACCCTGGGAGTATGTCATGCAAATGCTTTCAGCACGTCGGCCATGCATATTGTAGTCCCTGAAGGTCGCCACACGAGCTTTATCGTGTTGCACGAGGTTAATAGTACCATCGGAGAAGTTCAGTCTCCTGGTAAGGGGGAGGATGATGGGGGAATTGCGAACTTCAACAGGCGATCCCGTGATCGACAAAGCTAGGAGAAGTGTCAAGAAGGATACGGTGAGGAACATGGCTTATTGGACGTAATATCATCCTCAGTAGCCCATTATATACTTCAAGTTATGTGCCAGCGAACGCGATAACTGTGGCACGCACTATTTTGAAACGTCCCCCCTCGAAAAGGGGATGATGAGGTAGATACTCCGATCTTAGTCACGACATGAGTGCAAGGATTCGACCTCTCGATAAAGTGTGGTAAGAGACGGTTTGCTTTTATGTAACTCACGTTCATTTCCATACCCATCATGGATACATTTCCCAGGTTAGTGTGGCGTTAGGAATAGCGTTCACACGGGAGGGAAGTTGACTTTTGGAACTTAGGACTCGAACAGAATAACCTGACCAAACTAAGCATTTATTTTTTGGGGTAAAAGATCAACTACCCTACCAGTGAGGTTTATATACAGTAGGGGATCGAATATGATGGAATAGCGAAGAAGAAAAATAAGGTGAGTAAGAGAGAAACCAAACAACGGAAATTGGTTGCCATCATAGTAAGTGTAGCAAGCGCTGCTGAACGTTGAGGAGAGCGGTTGCAATGTGACGGAGAAGCCTGGCGCAAATGACACGTAAAATCTTCTCCCGTTACGTCACGTAGCGTTCATGATGCGTCCTTGTTTCAGAGTGCCAGGTTATGCAGCCCGCTGGAATGTTGGGATACGATCTGATAGGTCTGACACAACCGGAGGTGGCAAATCCCGAGGTGACAGTGCGTGCAAACGAGATACCCGCGAGGACAGTAATTTGAGGCTCAACAGTCTGGTCATTTTCTCGTTTTCGCAGTGATTCTTCCGTGTGTGTTAAAGGTCTAGTGTACTGATCCTGTATTTGTGGAGACGTACATTGCATTCTGAGTTTCAGCTCCATTAGTGCGGGAAGGTACCTAAATGACTTCGAAATATGCGGGAGATTGGACAACTGGTCCTCGCCCTGTCTTTGTGGAAGTTGATTACGGTTCTGTGACTTGATCAACTTTCTTGAAGGCACGACGCATCCAGGATAGTTCATCTATGCAGTGGTACTTGGGTTCGTGTCTCTCGCTCGCATCTAACTTTTATTCATCATAATTATGTGCCAGTAATCAGTTTCAAGGACACAAGCTGGATGCAGTCACGCAACTTTTGCTTAGCCTATATTATTTATTCACTGCAATGCACGCCGTAAGTTGAATCAAGGTCGGGTCAGCCGTCCAACAAGCACCTCTTTCGCGGCGATGATGACGCTCCTTGGAATCTGTCGTTCAAAAGGTGCGCTCTCATGGTTCCTTAGAATTGTTCATTTACATGCCTCCTGCAGGTTTTACTCTCGCTCGCGGTATCTGTTGCCTGTTGTCGAGCCCTGGTGCCGCTCGTAGCAGAATCAAATCCCTCGATATCTTCCATTCTGCATGTTCCACGCCCACCTTTTTCAGCCCTACACTCCAAGCCGATTCTATCATCTTTACAGGCAACTCCGTTAGCGCCGGCATAAATCGCATCTCCACAGCCCACTTTTTTTTCCCGTCACCTTCTCATCACTGATCTCTCTTCGCGGTTCTCAATAGCGACTTGGGAAATTTTGTCACTATCGGCCTTACCAAGCAAAGTGATGTCTGTCGAACAGGAACGGGAACGAACGAGAAGACGAGTCGGATGAGCACCATTGTACTGTTTCCAGAATCCAGTGTATTTTCGTCCGCCTTCTTTGTTCTACTGTACTATGAACCTGATAGTCTGTCCGTGCCGGTCGTGTCGAGTCTGTCGACGTTCTTTTTGCTCCGGGTAGGCGGTATGTTTGATTCAGTTCTCACCGTGTTCTAGGTCTCATCAATCTATTTGCAATGCTAGTGACGTTGTAGTGGGTACTCCCTCCCCTCTGACAATGACGTGATTCGCGATGAAGACTGTTCCTTCTGATCCTCCTTCATCTCATGCAAATTCGCGACGACCTTCCACAGGAGTGCAGATTACGGATTTTCGCTTATGTAAAGTTATATGAGGGCTTAAGTTAGGCCGCTGAAGCCTGAAGGCCATTTTCGAAGGTTCAGGGCCACTTCGATTGCGCTCGCCTCGCCAGCACTCCCCATGACTATACCGTCAAGCTCAGGACCTTCGAGTTCCGCCAGCTCCTCGCCTGATGTCCAACATCCTTGTTACATTAAGCTTCTCACCTGATTCACGCCAATTTGTTTACCCGATGACCTGGGCCACTGCAGTACTGGCAAGATCCATATATGCGACACTCCATCCGACGTCCCTAGCAGCATTTTGCTTGTACAGCATGAAGAGCGAAGTGTATGCATTCCATGCACACAGATATATCCATCATGCGCTAACATTCTTCTGCAGACAAGTGCAGCTAAAACTCCCCGCCTCGCTGATTTACCCCACGTATGTGATTCCTACCCATGTACACTATAATTATTGCAGTCCGATGGAACACCTCCTGTGCTGTGTTGCTTGACTAGGCTGTCCTCAGATTGCGTGACTGGAATAAAGGCTGAAAATATGCCTCGCAATGGGACGGTTGAGCCTATGCATCAAGATCGAGGATAAATATGCAAGGAGACGAGCAAAGAAAGTGGACTCGCATTATCTGCCACTAGTTCCTTTGGAGCATTCTCCTGTAACACATCCATGGAGAAAATGAGATGAAGGGACGGAAGATGAACAGAAACTTGTCTGGTCATGGAGAACATCCTCCAGCGAAGGTACTGTCCACTGTGATATCATTTTATCCATACCCCCGCTAAGAATGTGCTTGCCATCCGTGAAGAAGGCGAAATGAAACACCTCATCGGTGTGTTTGAATATGGCGACGGTTCTTCGATCTGAAAGCCGCCAAAGGCGGACCCGGTGGTCTAATGATGCGGACGGGAGAAGAGTGCCAGTAGGGTTCAAGGCAATCGTGGCGATCAATTTAGTGTGGCCCTTGCAGGGTTCACAGACCTGCTGCCAGGTCGAAGAATCCCAGATCCGTATGGTGGTATCAAGATTACCACCAACGGAGACAAGCTGCTTTCCATCGGGCGTCCACACGAGTGAGTAATTCCATGCTTTCTTGAACGCGGAATGACCCTTGAACTTTGCGACGCATTCCCTTGTGCTTGGATTCCATATTTGAATATCATTCTCTGTGGCGATGGCAAGATATTCTCCAGATGGTGAATACCGAACGCAGTTGATTCCAGACTCGCAGTTGATTGGATCTCCTTGCACCCGCTATGTTTTTTGTGTTCCAGAGCTCCGTTGTGTTGTCCAATGAGCCACTCGCCAGCAACGTGCTGGCTGGGGAAAAATCAAGTGATACTATCAAGTTGGTGTGGACTTTGATAGGCTGAGTGAGAGATTCTCCGTCTCTGTTCCAGGCAATGAGTTCTCCACCATTATCGCCGCTTGCGATGAATTGCCCATCTCTTGATACTGCAAGTTCTTGTATTTTATTGCGATTCCCCTCCATTCTCTTCAATAGAACGCCGTCTTCCAAGTCCCACAGACGAAGCGACCCGTCCCACGAGGCTGTCACCATACGGAGTCCATCGGGGAAGACTGCGATTCCCATAACATCATCATTATCATGACCTTCGAATGTTCGAGTAGCCGTGGTGATTCGAGTGATGAACTGTTCTTCTTCCATCATTCCGCTCGAGGTAGTGTTAAGCACAACTTGCTGGGGAGCTTGTGGATGTTTTGATCCAAGTGTCAGAGGCGTGTGTACCGGGCCTTTTTGCGCCGAAGGCTGGCTCGCATCCACCAATTGGTTCAACATAGTTGAGCAATACAAGCACAACAGCACGCTTATCCTCGTGCACATCAATAGTAGCCCTAGCTACTACTACTTACTAGGAAACGATGATAATGGCATATAATTAACTCACGAATTAAATGGATCCAAGTTTGAGCAAACATCTCTGCGTGCTCAGCACAAAATGGAGATGTAGCATAGACCTATGACAATAATCAGTCTTGTCTGTCACATCCTCCCCGTTTACTGTCCCCATCTCTGCATCGTTCGCGGTAATCGTAATCCTGGACTTTGTCACGACGTCTATCAACATCGCGATCTCGATCCCTGTCGCTGCCCCTTCTACTATCATCTCTTCTCCTGTCATCTCGGTCTCTGTCTCCTCGATCGTTACGGTCGCGTTCTCGTCGCCTATCGCGATCAGTTTCTCTCCTAGAGTCACGGTCATCCGAATCCCTCCTTCTATGACCCCTCCTCTCACGATTATCATCCCTCCTACTACTCTTCTCGCCGCTCCTTCTCTCAGGTGACCGCGAAGCCCTCCTCGAAACAGCCGCACTCCCATTCCTGCTTGCCTCCTTACTACTCTCCTGTCTCACAAGCGGGATATACCGCTTCTCATCCCCCTTCCGTTTCTTCTTCTTACTACCATCATCCAGCACCTCCTGTTCCTTTGCTCCAATTCCTAAAAGTGCAGGCCGCGACTTCGGTAGGTAAGGCTCCACTAGGGCATTCTTTTTCGCTCTTTCTGAGCTTGTTACAGCCCCTCCGTCCACCCAACCCATGCCGCGGAGCATAGCAGCTCCAAACGCAGTAATGGGCACACGCGCATAGTCTTCGATAGTAGCCACATCCGGAAGATCAGCGACGTCTTGCTGGAGAGCATCGGTTTCACTGGGAGGAACGGGAATAGAATCGATTTGGGGCGCCGAGTCGATATCTCCAGCTAGCAGTGCGCGAAGAGCTTTTTGGTCCTCCGTCTCTTCTACAATATCTACTTTCGCATGTTCTTCTATCGTCATATTTGTATCTTCATCAGTAGATGTCGTGTTTGTATCCACTTTGACTTCCTTGTTGCCGAACTGGATACCCGACAGCTGGGGACCGGAGTTGATGGTGTCACGCGTTCCTAGCCCTCCGACGCTCCCATCTGTACCTGTGCTTGCTTTCGCAGAGTCAGGAATGAACCGTGCAGCACCTGCACGACGTTTCCGTGCTGCCTCCCGCCAGTCAGGATTTGGTTTCGAAGGAATAACAAGCGGACCAGCAGGGGCTTTTGGCTTTGGCTTATTCACACTAGTTGATTCAAGTAGCACACATGCCTTTTGTGAGCTGTAGAAATGTTAGGAAGAGCGAAAAGAGACGCACCGCTGTGCACCGAACTTGTTGAAAGAGGTGATAAGCTCATCTTCGAGATGTTCGTCTCCATCGTCGCTAGAGTCTGGGTCATCTTTACGACCACCATCTGCAAACACGATCCCGCTCTCCTCTTCGTCGTCGGTGTCCTCCCGAGAGCTGAAAGTACGAGGAGAACCTGTGAGTGGGGTGCCAGAAGCAGAGCTGGCGGCACTGGAGAGGTGACGAGGGAGCGCTGAGAGCTTGAATTTATCGCTGGCCCTGTCGTCGTTGGCTGCTGGGGGTTTTCGGATAGTGAATGACAGTTTGGACATTGTCGTGCGGGATACAGCAAGTATTGACCTCGACAATGAATATCAAAGCTTAGTCATCACCTCTACTCCTTGTGTAACAAAGTTTAATGTCATAGCATAGACTTTGGGGTGCTGCAATAACAGACATATAATGGATATTTGAATATTTAGTATCTGTGAAACCAATGCATAAAAGTTGGTACGGAAGGGGCTAGAAGTACACTGGCTCGCGAAGAAGTAAACACTACCCCTAATCAACACCGTCATGGTCCCGTTCCTCAACATCACTATCAGATTCATCACTGTCAGCCGTAGCCCCACCACCTCCCCAAAACCTATTCAACAGATTCCTCACTACCCGTATGGGCATGGGCTGCAACATTCACATCAGCACCGTCCAACAAGCCAGACATCAAAAAGCAACTCACAGCAATATACTCGTCCTCGTCTTCATCTTCTTCCTCGCTTTGATCCTCGTTCGCCAACGGTGGTGCCGCTTCCGCTGCGCCTCTCCGAGGCATTGGTTCCAAATCCAGTATATCATCACCACCCTCCATCGGTAATCCACCCGGCATACCTCCTCCACCTGGAACACCAACACCGCCCCCCCAACATCCATCGCAAGACCAAGCATCATGTCATCCAGTGCCTCATCCGGCATCTCCGCCATCATTTGCACGAACTGCACCACGCCACCAGGCAACTGCCCCGCCAGCCCAGGATTCGCATCGAACAGCGCTTCGACTTGCGCCCTGACGCCTGCATCTGGGATGAGTCGCTCCAGCGCGCGTGCATCCCGTCGGCGAGGACGAACGCTGAAGATTTCTTCTGCACCTGCAAAGAAGGCGTCATTGTATTCGGAGGATGCTGTCAGTGGTGGGAGTGGATCGCATGCAAGCTGTTTGGCTAACAAGACAGAACGTGGGATGAAGGGGGTGAGGTTCCGGAAGCTTTGCTCGAGCACAATGACATGTCGGTAGACGGAGTAGCGAAGTGTTGTCGAGGTGTACATTTGGAGGAACCGCTCACGAATTGCATTGGAGCGCTGGGCGTCGAGCGATGGTCGAATTCCATTAGCGATGCTTTCGAACCATTTCATGTGTGAGGCGGACTTCCAGAGAGGTGCGGATCGCTGAGCATAGAGATGAGATAAGAGGTGGAGAACGCTTTGCGCAGGCGACAGCCCACTTCAATAGCCGTCAGCACACGGCAGGTTATGTGACAGATCAATTCCACGCACATTCCGTCAGTTTGAATCCGGAATGCTCTGTGGCCGCGCAGCTCTGGAGATAATGAAATGTCACACTTGTCGGCCAGTAATGGTACCACCTCTGGGAAGGCCAGCATAGCCTGCTTCAGCGCGTCAGTGCTGCTCCCTACGCTCTACCGCTTCAAGATCAATACACCGCTAATAGTACGATCAGAAAAATTACCTGTCCCCCACCTGCTTTTTCCCTCGCAAAAAGCGCTAAGGCTCTCGCATACGCCCATCCAGGCAGCGCGCTTGGATTCAAATGATCCTCGAATACCGTCTTCACGCTAGCAAACTCGGAGTAGAGGTCCAAGAGCCATTGCCCCATACCTGATTTGATGGAAACGAAGTCAAGATGGAACAGGACACCGTGCGGATCCGTCCATGGTTCGAGGGAGTATAGAAGGCGCCCGAACTCGAACGCGGTACGGATGCATCCGCGACGCTGGAGATCACTGTGGCAGATTAGTCTCCGAGAAGATATGTGCACATGAGAGGAGCATACGTGACCTGCCGGTGCAATGCAAGGAAGAAGGGGCGATTCTCGACACGGCTGAAATCGAGGCGGTTGAGCCCGTTCGTGAAGCTGTATGACCCTAAGAAAGCGCGTTCATATGAAAAGAGCGCCCGATCCACATATTCGACAGCTTGGCTGTATTCTGATATGATTCGAAAACAGAAACATGACCAAAAAATGAACCACTGACCTTCTTGATGGCGATATACCTCTGCTAGTTGCAGTAATGTGTCACCATGCCACGGGAGTTTCTGTAAAACCCTCCACAGCGCTTCAGGATCTAGTCGCAGGGACGAATATGAGTGTTATGAGAAGGTATACGATAAGGGAAGGCTACCTCCTGACAATACGGCCTGCATAAAGGTCTTTGTGACACCCTTGTACCTCTTACTATACTCGACAGTCCACCATTTGTCTCCTGCAGCTGGGCTATTTCGATCTACGATCTTTTGTTGCACCTCCTCGTCAGTCAATGGACGAGAAGAAAGGCCTTCACGTTGTTTGATCATGTTCCATGATGGGTGGGGTCGTGTAAGTTGTGAGCGCTGACTCTGGGCTGGAGCAACGCCTCTCCGTTTTTTGGATCCGCTAGACGGGGCAGCCTCGGACGATTTTGCAGCTATGACAGCTCTTGTGCCAAAGAATTTGCGCATTTCTGCCTCTGCATCGAGGTTGGATACTGAGACGGATAGAAGGGATGCAAGAGAAGCGTTTCGAGTAGTAGATGATGATGAAGCTGCCACGCTTTGGAGTTCTGGGTATCTTTGTATTGATGAGCAGATTAACTGGCAGCTAAAATTCTAGACACACTTTTGGGAAAGCTCTGCGAGCGCCGTGTCCAGATCATCCAAACCATCTTTCTTCTTCTCTTTTCCCTTGCCTTTCTTTACAGATTTAGGCTGCTGGAGCTTTGGTGTCTCAGCGGGTTTAGCTTGCTGAGGGCTTGTCGGTGCGTCAGATGCTGGTTTCTTCTTCTTCTTCTTTGCCTGCGTTCGAATTAATCGGTCGGTCTCGAATCATAGTACAGGATAGTTACGCGCCTTCTTTGCTTTTGTAGGCTTAGATGTTTCGTCATCGCTCTCAGGTCCACCATTGCCATCTTCTGCAATGGAAAGCTGGTCCATATTGTTACGATCTCCACACGGATTTATTCCAGGGTTAGACTTACCGCTGCAAACCCCGATGGTACTATAGATGGTGGTTCCTCTTCGCTGTCCACATCGACGGCTGTAGCCGGCTGGTTTCCTAGCGCAAGAAGCTCTTCCTGCTCGCGCTGCTGCCGTTTGTTGACTCGTGCGGGCATGGAGTACTTACGTTGGTGGTGAATGCCAGCTACGTTTAGTTATCTTTGGCTATTACCTTGCGGAGCAAGGTGGGAGATAATGTGTTGTGAATTTCCAAAATTGCGGTCATCACATGACCAAGCCATAGACTTGTTGCATCATAGCTACGGGCTATACGATCAAAGTCAATTTATCCAGTAATACTATGCCTCACGGTGGAATCGTCACCCCCGAAAGTCGTCACGACCTAAATATCTCACTCAATTCTTACCTCTACACACAATTCAGAACTTGAGTCGATGTTTCTATCATGCACCTTTCATTGCGAGGTTGAACGATCAATTTTTATTAAGAAACGGTGAAGTTCATTGAAAGCCGTCAAAGTCACGCTGGTGACAGCCAGCCGAGCGCTGCCGTGGCGGAGTTCTAAAAAATACTACCACTGGCTGTTGACTGGCTGTGACGACTTTTCAGTGAGCTGACACATTCAGGCATGGTTCGCCCAAAAGGCAAATCACGAGAGTCGCGTGATCCCACTTATGAGCAGCGGATCCAGACTGCCATCCAGGGGATTACAACCAAGGTCTACAAGACCATCAAAGAAGCCGCATTGGCCAATAATGTAAGCTAGTATTTTGCCCTCTCCGAGTCACTGTTTTAATAACTCTCATGATTTTATCAAACTAGATACCTCGCACAACTTTGGGTGAACGGTACTCAGGGGAACATAAACCATGTCGCGAGGCACATGTAGGTCAGCAGATCCTCACGCCTGCACAAGAGCAGACCATTCTCGACTGGTGCAACCTTAATTCATCAATGGCCAAGCCTCTTCACCCAAAGCAGTTATGTGCTCAGGTTTTTGATCTCACTGGTCATTATCCAGGACACAACTGGCACTATGGCTTTCTACGCCGGCACCCTGCTCTTTGTATGTCAAAACCACGTGGGCTAGATCCCAAGCGCAGCCAGAACTTCAACAAGGCTACGATTGGGGAGTTCTTTGACATGCGGAAGCAGCTCGAGGTCAAATATAAGGGCATTCCGCCAGAGCATCATTGGAATATGGATGAAAAGGGTAATCAGATGGGGGGTGGAAGGAAGAATGATGGAAGCAAGTTCATCTTTGCTAGAGAGGATGTGAATCGGTACCGGACGCACAGTGATAACCTAGAGCTTGTAACAATTATCGAGTGCATTTCTGCTGCAGGAGTTAGAATGCCACCCTGGTTTGTTCTTACTGATGGGCCACCTCCGGACCTACGAGATCTCAAAGATCAAGTTGGAGGGTGAGTGAACATGATCATCTGATTACTGTGGTCTTATCTAGTGAACTTAATGAAACAGCTTCTCGACATCACCATCAGGATGGACAGATCGTGAGATTGCCGAAAAGTGGTTCTCAGAACTCTTTGTTCCTTTCGCAGAGAAACACCGTGTCGATCCAGAAAAACCCATTGTTCTTACCTATGATGGGCATGACTCACATGAAACGGACAAGATGAAGAGGGCCGCATATAAGCATGGTGTCATCTGTCATGCATTCCCTTCGAAGGTGACCCATAAAATGCAGCCACTTGATGTGAACGTATTTTCATCTGTGCAACGTGCCTGGTCCAAGCACTGTGATAAACGTCTCGCTGAGGGCATCGAAATCGATCGTTACAATTTCATTCATGAATATATGTCCACCCAGAATGCCATCACTCCCGAGCTCATCAAAAACGCGTTCAAAAAGACTGGATTGTACCCCCTTGACCCTTCAGTTTTCACGGAGCGAGATTTTGCACCAAGCATGGCGTCATCATCCAAAGCCCACATGCCACCATCTTATCCTACCGAAGTTCCATCCTCACCGTTTTCCTTCACAAGTGACACGGAAATGGATGTTGATGAAGATTATATCCCCGGCAATGACTCGGAGGACTCGGAAGATGGAAACGGCAGTGACATTGAGCTGGAATCTGATGGTGAGAGCATAGACATAGACGAACAGGAGACCGATGAAGAAAATACCGCTGACGTGACCACAACTGATGATCCGGAGCTAGCAGCTGCACCCGTCTCAATACAATCTTCTCCCCAGCCACTGGCATCCTCCTCAACAACGCACAGCAACGAATCTGCTACTCATGTCACCCGGTCTTCCTCACCATTATCAGAACCTCTCCCAGTCCCTTTCCTGCCCCCTTACAGCCATGCCATGTCTTTATCCAAGGATGCACTGTGGAACCAACTTCAGCGGATGTATCACGACAATAAAAAACTCCTTGAAATCATCCGAATGCTTACCGCGCAGCTCCAATCTGCGAACGCACATTGTACGCTTGGGCAGCGAGCATTATCCGAGTCAAACACACAGCTGGCCAATCAGAAGAAGAAACGGACGAGGAAATCCGTCAAATTACGATCGCGCTTCGTCACACTGCCCGAACTCGAGGAAGATTTTAATAAACATGAAGCAGAACAACGCGAGAAGGAGAAAGCCGAAGCCGAGAAGCAAGCCAAGAAAAAGGCTGATGACAGCGCTCGACTTACTCGAATCGAGCACGACATCACAACGAAAACCTTTGATGCCTTATCTTCTTATCGACTCAAGGATGATTTTATCGCCATTGCTGGCGCTCTGGGGCTTTCTCGCGAGGGGACCGTTGCAACTCTCACTTCGAGAATCAAGGAGTACATTGCCGACCCACCTAATGCTCATCTGGCCAACAACCCACGATTTTCAGCTCTGTTTGGCAATGGCAGAACGCGCGCGAGAAACGCCACATCAGCAACTGACAATTCAACTACCATCAGCGCTGCACCCATTGAAATTCCACCCATTCCAGCACTACCTGCCAATAGCTCTCATTATTCTTCTCGCGAACATCCTAATGATTCTAACATAAATAGTCCTGATCCACGCCATGAAATACCTTACAATCCTCCTGTACATCCAACTCGCAGCAACATACCAGCATCTCAGCAATTTTCCGGACATTTTACTTCACACCAGCATCAAGTTCATTTGCCTCATCATGGACCACATAGTTCTCATTCTCATGAAGCATTTCCTGCACCATACAGCCATTATAATTACAACCACATCCCCTACAATACTCCACGTCACACCAACCAATCATAATTTTTGACCTGTAACAATTTTTTTAGGCGTTGCCGAGCGGAATTTGAAAGCGGCAGCAGTGAACTGCTGTGACAAAAGTGTGACTGACGACTTTCGGGGGTGACGATTCCACCGTGAGGCATAGTATACATTTCATATGCAGACTGGTGTTTGAACCCAACTCATGTTCGGTATTTCCCGAGCGAGTGTCTCCTGGAGAAACTCGAAAGAGCCGAGCAAGGTCCTGGTCACTGACAACAGGGTACCAGACCTTAACCGCTACATCAGACCAAGACTCGAGCCTCAGAATTGTTCCAACATTTCTGTCTTCTGCAGACTGCGATACATCTACTTCCGACTTTGTTTTGACGCTCGTTGTTGCTATCATCGCCATTGTCGTTAATGAGCTCGTTGAATACACCGCCAATCCAATCCAACGCTTCAAGGGTGCTGTGAGGTTGTCTGACCCTTTCAAGCATGGAACCACAACCCCCTGCGCTATTCAGCGCACCACGAATATTGACACTTCTAGGCTCCATCCTCTTATCCCTCAGTTCAGGAACAAATTACGTGCGTAAAGATTTTATGATATGTATCAGTGGCATTGAAAGTAGTTCTGCTGCGATCAGATATACTCTGGTGAGTAATATGTGTGTCGATAAGATCCTAAGCATAATATCCTATCATAGCATATGCTCCACAATTGGGCGTGCGTCTATTCCTCACCCACACCCAGTTGAATGTCATTGGCCTCGCAGGGAATGGTGCGCTAATTGTTCAAATCAATTCGACCAAATCCTTAACTTCATTCAGTGGGCATATACATCAGCGGCCCAGCTTGGGGTCGAGTGGTCGATTCAAGGGGTCCCCGCATTCCACTCATCAGTGCCTTTACCTGCTTCCTCATAGGATATCTCGGTATGAGGTACATCTACGACAATGCTACTGGATCATCAATATCATTCCTGCATCTTTTCGTTCTCATTGCCTGCAGTTTCATGACCGGCCTGGCTGGAAATGCGAGTCTTGCTGCTGCTGTAAACACTACGGTTAAGAGCTTCCCTGAAACATCGGTTTGTTTCCGTACTGCAATCGACAGTAGTCACGCTGATGCAATGGTCTTTCGTGCAGCGCGGAATTATAACAGGTCTCGTTCTGTCTGGTGTCGGCTTATCCGCATTTTTCTTTGCCACGGTCACCAGCATCGCATTCCCTGGTGACATATCTGCTCTTCTCCTTGTCCTGGGCCTCGGCACCGCAATTCCCATGCTTCTTGGTCTCGCGATAGTTCGTCAAATACCACTACCTCCCCCGGGCATCGTGCTCGATAGACACGAGGAATACCAGCCAATTCCGAGCGGCGATGCCGCTCCATTCATCAGTGGAAATAACAGTCGCACCTCCCTTCTTGATCACACGGAACACGTACACAAGGTATCAAACCATTCTGTCCCCGAACCGTCGACCGCGGTAGAACTTGCATCGGATAGGATTGTATCGAGAAGGTCGAGTATCAGGAGCACGAACCACACAAAGCCCGTGCATGATGGGCCTAATGTCTACGGGAAGCAATTGTGGCTTACCCCAGATTTTTATCTTATTTGCATTATCATGTCGCTTCGTGAGTTGATTTTTCTGTTTTTCATATACTGTAACCAACTTTTGCATGTATTAGTAGGTGGATCCGGGATTATGTGTAGGCGTTTCTCATCAAGGTCAATGGCGTCACCTCACTCAAGTTTTCGCAGATGTCAATAATGTTGGTTCTATATCTCAGGCATTATATGCCAAGGGGAACCCAAACTACGATGAGTTAGAAGCTTCGCAATGGCAAGCCGCACAAGTTTCGACTCTCAGTGTTTGCAACTTCGCAGGACGTATTCTCATTGGTTCATTTCCTTTTTCCTCCTCATTATCTTCACTTATTCAATACACCAGGATTGATCGCGGACTTGATGAGAATTCGCCTACGTCTCCCTCGTGCATATTGTCTTTCCATCGTTTCAACGCTCTTTGTCATCTCTCAATTGTCTGCCGTCAGCGTTAACAATGTTACGCATCTTTGGAAAGCAACCGCGCTACTTGGGCTCGCGCAAGGTAGTCTGTTCGGCATTGCCCCCACGATCGTCATTGACTGGTTTGGGCTATGTAAGTAGTGGGCTAACTGCTGATGAGTGATACCAAGAGGTGCTGACTTGGATTGTCTAGCGCATCTCTCGGAGAATTGGGGATTTGTCTCACTCAGTCCACTGGTGGGAGGGAATATTTTCTCCCTTATGTTTGGGCGCAACCTCGATTCACATGCCTCCAACGATGACACCGAGACGTATTCTTCTTTATCTTTAGCAAGGCGTAGTGGTCTTCCAAGCGACCACCAATGTTCTGAAGGACGCGACTGCTATG
Source organism: Suillus spraguei (assembly GCA_016800925.1). Classification (NCBI taxonomy): domain Eukaryota; kingdom Fungi; phylum Basidiomycota; class Agaricomycetes; order Boletales; family Suillaceae; genus Suillus; species Suillus spraguei. Next base: position 99,457 of record JABCPU010000042.1, on the reverse strand, counting down.
TCTCGAGTTTGTATGTAACCGCGACAGCGTGTTTGATTGCACTTGGGTTGAGCGTTTGGGCGGGAATAAGGAACCAGAGAAAGACAGAGGAGGCGAAGAGGGAAGTTATCTGAATTACTGAAGAGTGAGTAGATGAAGGGTTATGCAAATACCCAGTGCAAGATATAATCATCACAGATATCACAGGATACAGGCCCAAATATATATGCATCTTTATGGCTAGTAATCCTGAAAGTCCGATCCATTCTGTATAGATACGAACAGCCAGCCTACCGAACCTTTCCCCAGTGTTCAATATAAATCACAATCTCACATATATATATTAGGCGTGCTCAATTCTGATGATATCATGTCAAGTTCCACCGTGCCTTGAGCCAAACAAAATAGCCGACCGGTGAGACTTCGTTTGGGCTGCCGAAACCATCGAAGCGCTTGAGACACCGATGGACTTCAAATTTAAAGTTTAAACAGAAACCTCGCTCTAGTCCACTGACTGGTGACCGGTGATGAGCTATCCAGCGCGAAACATTATGGTATGTACGTGCAGTATTACGTACGCTTACCAGCAGCTATAACACCGTAACAGAGGCCTCAAAAGTTCCAACATTTCTGTCTTCCGTGGACCGTGACACTCTACTTCCGGCTTTGTTTGCCAGACGTTCGTTTTTATATCATTGTCGTTAGTGAGCTCGACGAACGCACCGCCCATCCAACGCTTCAAGGCTGCGGCCGTGCAGTGGTCGTCTGACCCCTTCAAGCATGGAACCACAATCCCCTGCGCTGTTCAGCGCACCGCGAATGCTGACACCTGTGGGCTCTATCCTCGTATCCCTCAGTTCAGGAACAAATTATGTGCGTGAAAATTTTATGATATGCATCAGTGGTGCTGAAGGTAGTTCTGCTGCGATAAGATATATTCTGGTGAGTAATACGTGTATCGATAAGATCCTAAGCATAATATCCTACCACAGCATATGCTCCACAATTGGGCGCGCGTCTATTTCTCTCCCACACCCAGTTGAATGTTATTGGCCTCGCAGGGAATGGTGCAGTAATCGTTCGCATCAACTCAACCAAACCCTTGACTTTATTCAGCGGGCGTATACATCAGCAGCCCACCCTGGGGCCGAGTAGTCGATTCAAAGGGTCCCTGCATATTAGTGCCTTTACCTGCTTCCTCATAGGATATCTTGGCATAAAGCGCATCTACGATGATGGTGCTGGAACAACAATATCATTCCTGCAATATGCTATCCTCACTGCCTGCAGTTTCGTACAGGCTTGGCTGGATCTATGGTTATTGCCGTTGCTTTGAACACTACGGTTAGGAGCTGCCCTGAAAACTCGGTTTGCTTCCACATTATGATCCATACATAAGTATTTATTTCACGCTGAAGCAATGTCCTTTTTCTGTAGTGCGGAATTATAACAGGTCTCGTTGTTTCTGGTCTCGGCTTATCCGCATTTTTATTTTCTGCAGTCGCCAGTATCGCATTCCCTGATGACATACATATATATTCTTCTTCTTGTCCTGGCCCTCGGCACCGCAATGCCCATGCTTCTTGGTCTCGTCATAGTCCGTCAAATACCACTACCTCCCCCGGGTATCACACTCGACAGACACGAGGAGTCCCTGCCAATTCCGAGCAGCGATGCCGCTCTATTCATTAGTGGGAATAACAGTCACACCTCCCTGCTTGATCCCACGGAACACGTACGCGAGGCATCAAACTATCACGTCATCGAACCATCGACCGCAGTGGAACGTGTGCGTGTGTCGGACAGGACTGTATCGAGAAGGTCGAGTATCAGGAGTACGAACTGCGCAAATCCCGCGCATAATAGACCTAATATCTATGGGAAGCAACTGTGGCTTACCCCAGATTGTTATCTTATTTGCATTATCATGTCGCTTCGTGAGTTGATTTTTCTATTTGTTTATATATATATATGGTGACCAACTTTTGTATGGATTAGTAAGTGGAATTGGGCTCATGTGTAGGTATTTCTTATCACAGTCAATGGTGTCGCCCCACTCAAATTTCCGCAGATATTAATCATGTTGGTTCTATATCTCAGGCATTATATACCAAGGGGAACCCAAACTACGATGAATTAGAATCTTTGCAATGGCAAGCCGCACAAGTTTCGACTCTCAGTGTTTGCAACTGCGCAGGACGTATTCTCATTGGTCCATTCCCCTTTTCCTTCTACCTCACTATCTTAACTTATTCGATACACCAGGATTAATCGCGGACTTGATCAGATTTCGCCTGCGTCTTCCTCGTGCATATTGTCTTTGCATCGTTTCAACGCTCTTTGTTGTCTCTCAATTGTCTGCAATCAGCATTAACGAAGTTGCGCATCTTTGGAAAGCAACCGCGCTACTTGGGCTCGCGTATGGTAGTATGTTCAGCATTACCCCCACGATCGTCATCGACTGGTTTGGGCTATGTGAGTAGTGGACTAGCTGCTGATGAGTGACACTAAGAGGGATTGACACGGGTTGTTTCAGCACATCTCTCGGAGAATTTGGGATTTGTCTCACTCAGTCCACTGGTGGGGGGGAATCTTTTCTCGCTTATGTTCGGGCACAACCTCGATTCACACACCTCGGACGATGACACTGGGACGCATTCTCTTTTATCCTTGATAAGGCGTGGTTGTATTACAAGCGAACACCAATGTTTTGATGGACACGAGTGCTATGAAAACCTATGGGGCCCCTAATTGACACGGCCCGGGATGATATGGACTCTATATCATCTCGGGCCGTGTCGATATAAAATTCGAGTCTGAACGTCTACGAGACGATAAAACCGCCCCAATGAGGGACGAAGGCTGAGATAATTCTAATTCACCATCAGCAGCCGCAGGTTCAGTATAATTGACATTACCACTCAATATACATAAATTTTCTAGAAACACAGAAGGGAATTAGCAGATATTAAAAAAGGACAGTGAGACACTGTCATCACCTTGAAGGCTAGGCATAGATGATTGGAGATCTGGGAGTCTGTAAGCACGCTGGCATACCCGAGTCCCCATAATCAGTACATATACTGTCGCTGACGCTGAAAGCTAAGCTTTCAGTATTTCACCTTTTGGTGTAACGGTTATACGCGGGCGGCAGTCTGACCAAGTTACAGAGTCTCGTCTTCCTACAAAACAATGGCCACGCAGCAATCCAGTTCACCCCAAACATAACTTCGGGTAAGTTTCTGAAGTTCTGAGAAATAGAAGCTTGGAAGTAGAGCACGATGGTCTGGCTTTTCATATTGTACAGATTATATGCACTTGTTGTGTCGGATAAACGTGCGTTAACTTTGTTCACAGGTTCACGGTCCGCTCGGAACGGTACTCAGTACATACTTCTCGCCTCGCCGCCGCCTAATCTGGTAGTCTCCTGCTCATTCTGACTTCTACCTGTAAGTAGTAGATACTGAACGAATCCATCTTTTTACCGCCTTTTTGGGCTGCAAATCCTGAACTGCAAACCTCACCCGACTGACTTGCCCAAGCGGGACCGTCAATTTTTTACATAAATATGTATGATGTGGGACCTCCCAGTGTTGAACTTGAATTTCCGTTACTTTCTGTCCAGACACGACTAGGCCGACCCTGTATCGGACAATCATTCATTTGAGTGTGTGTACAGCTATAAACCAGTTGAGACCTATCAGCAGATCCAATTACGTGGGAACAAGTGACTTTCTCAAGACATAATTTGAGGTCAGCCAATATCCAACCAGCACCTCGGCCTTGAGCTTGAGCATTAAGCTCAAGTTCCAACATTTCTGTCTTCCACGGACCGCAGAACACATCTACTTCTGATTTTTTGTCGACGTTCGTTTTTGCTTTCGTCGCCACTATCGTCGACGAACATACCGTCGATCTAACGCTTTGTAATTTCAAGGCTGTTGTGAGGTCGTCTGACCCTTCAATCATGGAACCACAGTCCCCCGCGCTGTTCAGCGCACCGCGAATGCTGACACTTGTGGGCTCTATCCTCGTATCCCTCAGTTCAGGAACAAATTATGTGCGTAAACTTGAATTTTATGATATGTATCAGTGGTGTTGAAGGTAGTTCTGCTGCGATAAGATATTCTCCGGTAAGCAATACATGTGCCAATAAGATCCTTGGCATAATATCCTACCACAGCATATGCTCCACAATTGGGCGCGCGTCTATTCCTCTCCCACACCCAGTTGAATGTTATCGGCCTCGTAGGGAACAGTGCGTTAATCGTTCAAATCAACTCGACCGAGTCCTTAACTTTATTCAGTGGGTGTATACCTCAGCGGCCCAGCATGGGGTCGAGTGGTCGATTCAAGGGGTCCCCGCATTCCACTTATTAGTGCATTTACCTGCCTCCTCATAGGATATCTTGGCATAAAGCGCATCTATGATGATGGTGCTGAAACAGCAATATCATCCATGCATCTCGTTATCCTCATTGCGTGCAGTTTCATGACCGGCTTGGCTGGAAATGCAGGTCTTGCTGCTGCTATGAACACTACGGCTAAGAGTTTCCCTGAAACCTCGGTTTGTGCTCGTACTGTAATCCATACATAAGCAGTCACGCTGATGCAATGGCCTTTTCTACAGCGCGGAACTATAACAGGTCTCGTTCTATCTGGTTTCGGCTTATCTGCATTTTTCTTTGCCACGATCGCCAGCATCGCATTCCCTGGTGACACATCTGCCCTTCTCTTTGTCCTGGGCCTCGGCACCACAATGCCCATGCTTCTTGGTCTTATGATAGTCCGTCAAATACCTTTACCTCCCCCAAGCACCACACTCGGCATCGAAGGGGGCGTGCAAGGACGTGAGGAATACCAGCCGATTCCGAGCGGCGATGCCGCTCTATTTATGAGTGGGAATGATGGTAGTCACACCTCCCTTCTTGATCCTACGGAGCACCTACACGAGGCGTCAAACTATCACGTCTCCGAACCATCGACTGCGGTGGAACTTGTACCGGACAGGATTGTATCGAGAAGGTCTAGTATCAGGAGTACCAGCCGCGCAAAGCTCGTGCATGATGGACCTAATGTCTACGGGAAGCAACTGTGGCTTACCCCAGATTTTCATCTTGTTTTCATTATCATGTCGCTTCGTGAGTTGATTTTTCTGTTATATATATGGTGACCAACTTTTGCATGGATTAGTAAGTGGAACTGGGCTTATGTGTAGGTATTTCTCATCAGAGTCGATGGTATCGCCTCACTCAAATTTCTGCAGATATTAATAATGTTGGTTCTATATCTCAGGCATTATATGCCAAAGGGAACCCAAACTACGATGAGTTAGAAGCTTCGCGATGGCAAGCCGCACAAGTTTCGACTCTCAGTGTTTGCAACTTCGCAGGACGTATTCTCATTGGTTCATGTCCCTTTTCTGTCTACCTCACTATCTTCACTTATTCGATACACCAGGATTAATCGCGGACTTGATGAGAATTCGCCTACGTCTCCCTCGTGCATATTGTTTTTGCATTGTTTCGACGCTCTTTGTCGTCTCTCAATTGTCCGCCATCAACGTTAACGACGTTGCGCATCTTTGGAAAGCAACCGCGCTACTTGGGCTCGCGTATGGTAGTCTGTTCGGCATTGCCCCCACGATCGTCATCGACTGGTTTGGGCTATGTGAGTAGTGGACTAGCTACCGACGAGTGACATCAAGAGTGACTGACATGACTTGTTCCAGCACATCTCTCGGAGAATTGGGGATTTGTCTCACTCAGTCCACTGGTGGGAGGGAATATTTTCTCGCTTATGTTTGGACACAACCTCGATTCACACAACTCGAACAATGACACCGGGACGCATTCTTCTTTATCTTTGACAAGGCGTGGTGGTCTTCCAAGCGACCATCAATGTTTTGATGGACGCAACTGTTATGTCTCGAGTTTGTATGTAACAGCAACAGCGTGTTTGATCGCACTTGGGTTGAGCGTTTGGGCGGGAATAAGAGACCAGAGAAAGACAGAGGAGGCGAAGAGGGAAGTTATTTGGGATGCTGATGAGTGAATAGATGGAGAGTTATGCAAATACCTAGTGCAAAATATTATCATCATAGACGTATTGCAGGCAACACCACAGAAGCGTGCAATGGGCGCTGAGTGGGTGAGGCTGCATGCACGTTCCGTGCCTGTTATGTGCTCCACGTTCAATATATTTACTTGTGACATTTAGATAGTATATTTAGTTACACCGTGAATATATATGTGCAGTGCGAGGTATGCCATAATGAAAATACAGCCTGATGCTACAGATATTGTACAGATTCTATGCACAGTCCTAAGATTACACATGAGTGAATGCAGGTAGCAATAATAACATTAATCAAAAACATAGCCCATCCAATGGACACATCATCAAGAGAAGAATAGATAGAGATACGAAACCGGCAATAAATATTATGCGAAGGTTGGAGGCGAACAGAATTGGAGCCTGAGCAGCTGGTGCCGGCAAGGGGAGAAACGAATGCGGTGTGAGCGGTGATGAGATAGATTTGATAGCCTGCTGTGGTTGTATCACCCGCATTTCGACATCAGGGGTCAACAGCTTCATGCCACATTCTCTGCGCGGACTTCCTGGCAGTAGTTGAGGGGGTATCGTAACAGAGTTTGTGTATAGAGTTCCCGATTGCAAGCGAGGATGCGTGGGCTGACAGGCTGGCGGCGGTGCGTCAGTTTCATTTACGGCAAACTTTTTCTCATCTCCGAATTGTTCTGCCTGACCATGCTGCAGCAGTGATTCACTGTTCATGCTTCTCATCGACATCGGAACAAAACGTGTTGATATGTCAGCAGTGCGTCCCGGTGCTTCTGGGAATTTGTGAGGCTGTGGAGTTGCGGAGTTCGTCGTCATTCGTGAAACCGGTGAAGGGGGTGATGGAGGCACCGCCGAAGAGCAGTGGCTCTTTGAAGTGTTGGTAGGAGTGGGGTTCTTGATTGCGTCAATGACGGGTTTGATATCGGGGTTGTCGTCCGCACAGACGCGCTTCGCGCGATTCAGCAGGTCCTGTCCTTCCATTAGATCTGCAGGATTTTTCCTCAGTTGAAAACGGTATAGCAATGCAAATCCAAGCTTGAGCTGTGCCAAGGAACGGTCTGGTTTCCCCGACTGGCGAAGCTCCAGTGCTTCGTGATACAGTGAAATAGGGGCATTGATAGTGTTATCGCTTTCTTCAATATGCGGGTGAATCACAAGAGCATCCGCTAAATTAGTCAATGCTGCTGCACGGTCAGGGTGGTCACTGCCACAATAATCAAGTGCAAGGCGCAGCTGCTCCGTGGCTGCGTGATAGTCTGAGATGCAACGAGTGCGGTGATAGCATGCGAGGAGATTCTGACCGGTTTCCGTCATTTGTCCAAGAAGTTTTGACTCATCTTGTCTGGGCTGGCTAGGGTGTCAATCTGATAGCGGAAATGCCTGCGGAATTGACAAGACTTACGGAGTAGCATTGTCCAAACTGAGTCACATCGGGTTCTTCAAGGCCTCGGTCGACCTTTACTAGGAGAGACGGTGACTCACCCCCATCGGGGGAGAATAAGACGGCTGAAGGTTATTTCATTTGAGTGAGAGGCATAAAAAAACTAGCTGTCGACTTACGTAGGGATTGGTCGCTGTGATGTAAAAGCTCTCTCACTGTGAGCTTAGCTTCGCGCATCAACTCGCCGCGCCCAAGCATGCGTTCAAATTCGAAGGCTGCAAAGATTCTCAAAGATACTGTTGCTGAACCATCCGCGGGACTGAGATGCGGCTTCAGTATTTTCACAAAACATCGTCAACCGAGAACTCACAGTACAAAAATTTGATCCCACTGTACGATATTGCTCGACGGTACTTCTGCTTTGACGGCTGTTCTCCAAACAGTTCCGTAGATCTCGACGGCGACATAATAACCGGCTGGAATGCGACGAAGGCCAGCCGCAGGAGCTGTTACATGAATCGCTACACCCCAGAATGAATCGATCTCGTCTTGGTAATGCGAACCAAAAGCCTTACAAGAAATTGTCAATCGCTTGTCCTGAGGCGTTTGGCGCCACGATTCTAGCTGAGAATGATGGGACATATACAAAAGAGGGGAGGCTGCAGGCCAGGAAGGTGCCGTGAACTATAAATCTAGGCCGGTGAAATAGCGGTGTCCCTGCGTCGAAACCTGTGCTGGCGTTATTGATGAGCGTCTGTGAGATTGATTATTAAGTTGTGCCCCGTGTAGATAATGTATTCGGGAATGGAACGTGGTTGCATAGCATTCTGGAGGTTCCATAAAGTATCGGTCCCGATTCGAACCCGGCAACCAAACCAAGTTTACCGACCCACAGTGCCTCTAGAAGTCGTGGTAGCTTGGGTTCCAGAGCAGAGAAAGGTCATTCCGGTATTGCTAAAGTATGAAAAACCTCATGCTGCGATCGTGTTCCAATATGGTTTAGGAAGTGATAGTAGTGGGAATGCCAGGAGACAGGCTGCTGGAATCCCGAGCATTTCAAATGAAGGCCTGGATTGATCGATGGAGCTATATTTCACATACTCCCACTGATGCGATAGTGCCGTATGGCATCAGGTGAAGCAGATGCAAACCATATGATTTAACGGACAGGCTTGTGATATCGTACGAAAGGTGACTCGGAAAAAAATTCAGACTACGTACCACTCGCAGTCTATTGAGGAGCCTGATGAGTCACGAGGAATATGGGTCAAGCTATCTTCATCCTAAGTTACACCTGATCCAAAGATTTCGCCGGTTTGTAGACAATTTGGTAGTTCGACAGGTTGAAGCCCTGTATCATTGGGTGCAATTCCAGACAGACTAACGGGCTGATCGGGGATGACTAGAAGCCAGTAGTCTCGAGCCACATCATCATGATGTTTCCCGCAGAAAAATTAATAGCTCCTTATGTAGACTGTATGATTTCAAAGATAATTTGGTCCAAGGCCACCTCATGACCTGTTGCATTCGCTGAACCTGAGGGATGAGATTGAGTTGCAGGAAAGAAAGTGTTACAAGAAATTGTTCCTGCACCAATTTTGAGTTCGAACAAGCTCCGGCGATCAAAGAAGACTCCGTTACATGAAGCGGGGATCGGAGTTTATTTCCACGTGGTCCCTGGGACTGAGGTTTCGTCCACTGTTTGTCCACGTCTCTCGTTCAACGGACTTGTCTATTGCTGTCCATTGGATTCTTGGGTCGTGAGTGCTTTTCTCTCGTTGATCTCGTATGAGGCTCCATTTCGCTTGATTTTTGTCTGCTATGATCCAGAGCGACCAGCGCGCCTGTCACCGCGCGTTCAAGGCCAGCTATGTCCATACAAATGGATAGGGTGCACACTTTGGCCTCCCGACCCCCTCCAATTGTTCCTGCATCCACCTACTTACAGATGTCCGCAAATGTGGTTCCTCGTGGTGCGGAGAAGCTTCCTTCACTCGAGCAACAATCCAATGATGAGAAGCAAAGCCAGATGGAACTGTCACTGAAACGCTCTATCACACTTGTTATATGGTACAAGGTCGGTCATACATTCTTAAATGATTGCGCTCGGTGACTAGACCAGTCGACAGCCGGCGTGCGATCCAATTCGCCTAAATCACGAGATATCTACTTTTCCGTTATTTCAGCTGTCGCATTTTCCATCCGTGGTTTCCGACCTCGAACTCACACCTGCTTCATACGTCGATACTTATAATCATGCAACAGGCAATTGGGAACAACATATGATTACCACTGTCCGTGCGATCGAGACAGACCAGCGTCTCCTATATAAACTCCGTAAAAGTCTTTTAAGTGGGCTTTTAGACGAGGAATGCCGAGGACTCGCAGAGGAGTTGGCGCTACAGTCGAAGAAGAAACAACCCGTATCTCCTACGATTGCCGCACAAAATGGCACCAAGAGGCCTGCAACTGAGCATACAGAGGGCCCTCCCACAAAAAGACCATACCCACCGGAAGGGTACCCGCACCCAATGTATATACCGCCCATGGGATATATGTACCAACAGGTCCCGCTTGGACATCCAATGAATGCACCGCCAGTTGCTAGCCCATCGCACACAAACAGTCCTGAAGGCGAGGCATCCTCGCCCATGCCACACCAATACTCAGGTCCTCCCCCAACCCCGATGAGCGGCCAGCCACCGAACAGCCCAGGGCAGTATCCAGTAGTGTCACCTTCATCAGCTACCCGAACAGGGTCAGGACCATTTCCGCAGCACCCCCATCCCCCACTCAAAAGATGGCCTAACGATTATACTGTGTCTGAAATTGCTGCCGGCTTCCGGCAGATGGACACTCTTATTGCCCAGACGCCTAATGCGACTCAGCGCATGTCGTTTGAACGCGTTTTTGGATGCCGGTATGTTAAGTCGACTGTATGCCGACATCGTGGCGTATATCGCAAAGCTGATGCAGCGGTCCGGAGTATGTTTGAGGGTATGGGGACGGACGAACGTGCCGTGTGGGGTGAGTTTGTGAGGCGTGTGGAGGGTCGGCCATCAGGAAAGCCGGGGTCAGGAGAGGAACTTGCTCTTCATGGTGACATCCATGAGGGAAGCTCGCAGTCAAGTCAAGTCCAGCAGGAACAATGCGGAGAGACGAATGTAGTCCCACTTATGGATTCGCTGGTGCCGTCACCGCATATGACTGCCCCCTCGCCACCCCCTGGTATGCCACATATCAATGGTGTGTGTTCCACATGATATATTTCCACGGTGCTTATTGATTCACAGGGCATGTTCCTGTTTATGATCCAAGTCTAGCAGATAAAGATGCTATCTTGTCTGGAACATGAACATGAGGTCCAAGTCACCTTAGCGTTTTGAACCCCCTTTCATGATTCACGGACACCGTGCGGTATTTGTAGGGCTTCCTCCTTTAATTCACAATCTAGGGTTCAGGGTATGGTATATTTACTGATAGCGTGACCTGCAAAAGTCCCATGATTGATCTGCGCCCAATGTTATAAGGCAACTGAGAATACCTTGAGCTTTATCAGAAGCTCCAAATTCATCTCACCCTTGTCACTATCATGCTGAGGATCCAAAGTGGTTGTAACTCGTCAGTGGAATGGATCTGACGAGCTTCGCATTTGATGAGTTTTCATATGAACGACTGACTAAACCGAGTATCATAGTGAGCTTCGACTATTACCAAAGTTCAGAATGCGGTGAAACTGAACCCAACCCAATTGATATTGGTCACGTGTTTGTGCAGCATGCGTCCTCGAAACGTAACTTTCGTAGGCTTCTCGGTACAGCATGATGATTTATAAAGATCGCTCCGGCTCTATTCTCTAAAGACTACTGGCCTCTTTCTCGCTTTAACGACCACCTCGTTGTACAGGCTGATACCATCTTTCGTTGATTTTTCAGTTACTCGTTGTGTGGAGATAAATTCGATATGACTGAAGACTCAATTCCTAATAAGAGGATCTTCAAAGATCCGGTACATGACTATGGTGAGTATTGGAATCTGATTAGTTGATTTTTATGGCCATCTCATTTGTGGCCGCGACTCCGTATGCCCAATAGTGGAGTACGATCCATGGATTTGCAGCTTCATAGACACGTGAGTTGCTGATGGCTTCTTACTGCAGAGAGGAACTCAATACGTTCTTCTCCTAGACCGCACTTTCAACGCTTGAGATACGTAAAACAACTAGGAATATCGTACTATGTGTACCCAGGAGCGTCTCACAACAGATTCGAGCATTGTCTCGGTACGAGTGATGAAATTTCCTAGATTGTTCGACTGACGGATTCAAACAGGCGTTGGTCATCTCGCCAGGATGATGGCTCAACATCTTCAAAAGAGCCAACCCTCGTTGGGTATCACGGATGAGCATATACGATGTGTTGAGCTTGCTGGACTGTGCCATGACCTTGGACATGGGCCTTGGTCCCATGTTTGGGATGGTCATTTCATCCCCAAAGCCCTGTAGGTTGTGATATTGTCTTAGTCTCTGAAAGACCTGAAGACTGAATTTTAGTCCTAATCACCCCAAGTGGAGTCATGAGCAAGCATCGGAAATGATGTTTGATGACATGGTGAAGAAGTATCGTAGCCTTGACATCTCGCCTGAGGATGCAGAGACCGTAAAGGCACTCATTTCCGGCAGGAAGGAGCGATGCAAGTGCGTATTGCTGCTGACTTGACTCAAAATTCCTGATGAACAGTTGGCTGCTTCAGGCTTGGGACGACTATGCCTTTTTTGTTTGAGATTGTTGCCAACGATGTCAATGGCATTGATGTCGACAAGTGCGTCGCTACTCTTCTACTAATCTGCAGCATCTCATTTGAAGTTCAAGGTTCGATTACATCGCACGTGACTGCCACGCTGTCGGCGAGAAACGCAACATTGCCATGGCTAGGTAGTCTTTAAATTATCGTGTTCACTGAGTACTTTTGACACGCATCTAGGTTGATTCATTCTGCTCGTGTCATCGACGGTCAAATATGCTACGACATAAAGGATGCCAACACAGTCTACGAACTATTCTACACCCGTTTTTCGTTGCATAAAAACATTTATAATCACAAAACTAGTACGTATCACTTCGCATACATCCCTTTTTATGATGACATTAGTATAGCTCGCGCCATTGAATACATGATCATGGACGTACTTCTCATTGCACAGAAGCACATGAAGTTCGCAGAGTATATCGATGTACCTGAAAAGTATCTTCATCTGACGGATGATCTCTTTCACCGCATCAACATGACCGAATCGGAGGTGAGTTTACATAATCCCTCCTTTCGTTCGTCTCACCTAATTGCCTCAGGAACTTGCACCAGCGCGCAAAATCATTGACCGCATCCAGACTCGTGACCTCTATCGCCGGGTAGACTACAAGATCATGGATTGGGACGACAAAGATTTTTGTCAGGCACACATCACACCTGAAGCAATCGTCCATGCCGCTAAAAATGCCAACCTTGAAGGTGTTGAACAGAATCTCGTTGCTGAGCTCACTGTTGACCATGTCATCGTGGATGTTTCCAAGATGCACTATGGTAGAGGAGTAGATAACCCCATCTTTCAGGTTAAATTCTATAGCAAGCATGAACCAAATGGTGATCACCGAGTATCATAATGTGACAACTGTACTGACACGTCCCTTAGTGTGCCGGCGTGCTGAGTCAGGAGACGTCTCCCTTTTGATGCCCGAGAAGTTTGGCGAGGTCCTCCTGAGGGTTTACACCAAGGAAGAGAGATTTATGGGACTCGTGCAAGCCGCATACCGGCATGTTCTCAGGTCCCTTCCTATGCCGAGTGAGGCAGCGGAAATAATCACTATAGTACCAACACCTCCTGCTACTGAAGCACCTTCTACCCCAACGGCACTTACGTCTATCTTCACTCCTGCTGCACCTCAGAGCCGTGCTTCAAGACCTTTTGGACGCACACCCAGCTATTCGGACAACCAATTCACGACCTCCCTCCCAATTGTCAGAGCCGCTCTCCGACGAGGATATCATCACGAAACTTGAAGAGGACCAGGGAGACCAGCATCGAGTTGGACATAGACAATCCTCCTGCAACTAGGAAGAGTATGCGTTTGGCGTCGGCGTCGGTGTCGGCAAAGTAATCTCACTACCATGGTCCTGATGGGCTTTTTCCAGTTTCCTGCTTACAGTGTCAGAGTCGTGCCTTCGTTACATTTCCGTTTCGCACTCAGCCTGTATCCACTCATAATTCGTTGAATAGAGGAATTCACTTACTATACGGGTTTTATAACACGCTTCGCACTTTATACCAGTAGCATAACATATACTTCATTCCCTTGCGGCACCCCGACGGGTAAGGCTCCTGCAGCTAGGGCGGTTGGTACTCTATCCCTATTTTCTTGATCAATCGAGTAAGTTGCTGTGGCCTGATAGATGATCAGTGACCTTAGCGCAAAGGCCCTCCATTGAAGAAACCTCGCGAATAATGTGACTCGAGGTATGCACGACTGTTCCATTCAGATATAATGTAGGGCGGGCACAATGACTATGATGCGGGCGTGCATATGCACGTGTCGGTATCAAAGTCACCATAAGACTGTCACTGGAACTTAACGATCAATTGATCATACCTTGTTTCGTATTATTTCAAACAGCTTGCCAGCTCAAACGACTATAAGAGAATCCACAGCTTGCAGCTGATGTTGTGTTCACCACTTTTCTCTTTGCTGAACCTTCGTAGGCATGACCAGCCTGCGCTTTCTCTCGTATGTCAAAGAAACCTTTGAGTGAAACATTTCGTGGAAGCTGAATTCCGCTCTGGAACGTCATAACTATATGGAAAAGTAAAAAAGGGATGGTTCACATTTGAGTTGACAACTTGCAAGAAGGTGTGTTCTGTCGATAGGGCTTTGCCTTCTCGCTGGAATATCAACGAATATAATTTATGATGGTGCGCATTAAGTCGCTCAGATGCCCTCGTGGCAAAATTTGAGAAGTACAGCTCATGATCCGAGCCATTTGAAACTCGAGTTGTATTCAGTACCCATGGCCACGCTTGGCCAAGCGCCGAGTCAGAACCCAGCGAGCATCATAAGTTCAATTGTTGCTCTGATTCCAATGTGTCGAGGGATGTTGAACGCGTGAAAGAGAGGATACGGAGCTCCGAGACAACTCAGTCAAGCAGAAATGAAAAGCATGGGCTCTGGGGGCAGAGTTCGAATAGTACATGTGCACCAGGAGGGATGTTGACAGTTGAAAGTCACTGCGTCTGTCTTCATATGTGTTGCAACATGTTCGCTGATTGGAATTGAACAAATGATCGCTCATCTAGTATGGGCACGGTAACTTGGGCATCGCGGCAGGGATTAGTGTCGTCAAAAAGGAACCTGTTACAGATGTTAATCAACTATTAGCGCAGTGTTACTAATGTGATATGACATGAGATCGCGAGAGCCCGGAATTCAGTGAGTTGGATGTGATAAGCACTATGAAGCAAACAATAGATGAGCATCAGAAGTAATGTTAAAGGTCACTGCATGCATCAATTATTACACATTCGCTACGCTAGCATGATTTGAACTGAGTAAATCATTATACCTGTTACGAATCACATTAGCGCTGCCTCATGGTATCCGTGCTTGCCATGGACATAAGACTCACCTCGTTGTTTGCTTGCAGCCAGCAAGGAACAAGCAGAACAAGCAGTGAGTACTGGTCAACTACCATTCCCATCGTTTCTGATCACGAACTAAGTCAGGGTCGGAAAAAAGCAAAGAAGCCTTACAGTAACGAGCTATATTTGTCAAATCCCTTGCGACGCCAACCGCTGAAAAAGCCATGTCTTTTGCCGAACCTGAACCCCTTACGACACCAAGCGATGGGGAAGCCATGTCTTCTGAATTAGACTCCCTTGCTACGTTGACCGTTGCGCAAACCATGGCTTCTGATTCTGAAGCCCCTGCAATGCTTGCCACTGGGGGAGCTCAGCCCCAAACCCAATCCAGAAAGCTGACTCCAAAATACGAGTTTGTGGGTCATGAAGACTATGTTTGGGCTTTTGTCTTCTTGCACGACAACATCCACATCGTGAGTGGTTCGTGGGACGGTACGATGCGCAAGTGGAACTGTGACACCGGACTTCTTGTCGGGGAACCATGGACGGCCAAGGGGGGTTGCATACATGCAATGGCACTTTCACCAGACGGAAAGATAATTGCGTGTGGGAGGATGGACGGAAGCATTCAGCGGTGGGACACTAACGATGGAAAGATGGTTGAAGCCGTTTGGACGGGTCATACCCGGGAAGTAAGGTCATTGTCGTGGTCACCCAGCGGAGAACATATTGCAAGTGGGTCTAGAGATGGGACAATCCTGATCCGAAAACTAGACAGCGGAGAAATCGAGGTGGACCCAATAAAGACGGGGCAGCATTGGGTGAATGTGCTTGTGTATTCGCCTTCAGGCAACAGAGTCGCATCGGGCGGGTTGAACGAGACGGTCTGCATTTGGGACACGAAAACAGGCGAGCTCGTTGTCGGCCCCATCGAGGAGCTGTGGGCCAGTGTGACGTCGTTGGTGTGGTCGTCAGATAGCAAAAAAAGTTTATGCCGCCTCAGACAAGTTTGTGCGTGTTTTCGACAGTAACTCAGGCACGGTGCTTCACCGCTTCGAGCACAACGATTTGGTGAATTCCATCGCTCTTTCACCCAAACACGACGTACTAGCCTGCGTGGGCCAGCCAGGTGTTGCACAACTATGGGACACAGAGTCACTTGAACCACTGCACCAACAGCCATTCATTGACCGCCGAACTCTTCGCTGCATATCATTCTCTCGAGATGGGAAGTATCTAGCAAATAGCGGACTTGGCAGGAAACTCACCCTGTGGACGGTAAAAGATATGGCTCCTGAGCTTGCAGTACGTATTTTCACGCCCGTATTGCAAGTTGACAAGCTATACAGTAGGAAACTCGACTCCAGACACCAATACTGTCGTGCCTTGACGTCAGTATTCTCGCATCCAACTGCCTTTCCTTCAATTACTCACAGAACTAACTATCACAGGTAGATGCTACAAATGCTCAATCAGGGGGTGATGTGTTTACCGATGGGGAGAAAGATGATCCGTACGGTGGCTACTTTCAGGTAAATCCCGTGTTTTGTGATACAAAGGACACTAGTATTGACAATAAGCAGAATTATGAGCCTTATTATACTTCGGCACCATCTGCAGGTCCCTCTCGTTCCAGGAATTGCAGCCCATCCTCCGCCTGGCGCTTCTGGAATATTGCGGACTATTCTCGACGCAACTCGCCTGCAAATGAATCCACTGCGTTGCAACAACGCACGAAGCACGGTCTCTTCATGCGGTAACTGGCCCGCAGCCCGTAACAATCGCAGCCGGCAGAAAGAAAAATGTAAGCATTGTATCAAGTGTCCCTTGTTGTGCTACATACGTAACTGAATCTCCAGAGAATCTACGTAACGCGTCCCCTTGTGAAGACTAACGCTCAGACTGGTCAGTCATCTTTGGCGACAGCTCAGGCTGTAGTGCAGCCAATTTCGACGCCACGGCCTCAGATTCTGACTCGGGTACAGACGAAAACACAGCAACCTGCTTCAGAAAAAGTGTGTGGTTGTTGGGCCAATTTTTGCCTTTCACTCTGGTGCATTCGACGTCGCACTCGTGCTGTTGTCCCCGCTGCTTAGCTTGCTACCTCGTAATGTTACTTTACAAAGTATGTTTCGATGCTTCCTATATCCCCTGTTGTCCTGGATCATTTCTAGTGCGTATTTTATGTCAGGGTCGAATATTATCCTGTCTTTACATACATAAGTTTTCTTGCTGTTTCTCGCATGCGTGTCTGGCTGACGTTCTCAACCAACATCCAGTGGATTGTTTGTTCTACTTTCCAAGGTACTTCCTGAGAGGGCGCTTATCATTTCACTGTTTGTATTATTGACATATTCGTTTAACCTAACAACCACGAAACACAAGGGGACTGCCACCTTCGGCTTCACACCATGATTGACCATTTTTGTAAAGATCTTTTACTATACGCCTCAAGAAATAACAGTATCACTGTTATACTGCATGTCAGTCAGTTGAGGTAATTATGCATCATTATGACAGGATAGCCTGACACACAATCAAACTGTCCGAACTGAGATAAGATACTGTGTTCGCCAATAGTGCGCTCTACGAAAGCCGTGAATTGCGGGTCCCCGAATTGACATTCCAAGATACGCATGCTATGCCATGACGTCGATAACTTTACCTACACTGCGATCCAACCATCCGTACAAATGCGTATGCTGCTTTGCGTCGGAAAAACGATCCCTTGTATATTTTGGCAATCCCTTACTACCAATTGGTTACGGCATAAGTGAACGGGGTTGTGGCGAAACCGACCTTGCGGTTGTCGCCATCTAACACGGTGTAGAAACGTTGCATAAATGTGTAGCCAATAATGAAGCCCATCTTTTCGCGCTCGTCCAGCCTTTTAATGATGAGATATATACCATTGTCCTCAGCACCATGAATCTTGTAGTTGAGAGAATGAGGCCAGATTTGGGCGTCAGCGGTGAGAGTGAGGACTTGCTTTTGCTTTTGCTCTTGCTGTGCAAAATGGTGAACAAGGGGTGTGAGGGCTGACAGAATTGACGTACGTTGCCAATATGGAAATTCAAAAACCCTAGGGCCCCGTACTGGTCAGGGGTAATACGGAGAAGACCAGTCGGCTCATCGAAAGTAGCGCCGGTTCCAACCCGGTACCAGTCAAAGGCATCTATCGAACGCTGATTAGACCATTATTACTTGCTGCACTCTAAATACACACAGGAGGCGATGTAAATAAATTCGCGGCTAGTAGCGATGATACCAGCGGTGGGGAGCAAGATGACCCCGTCGCGGTAAGTGATTGTCAGGTCGATACCCCAGTAGTTCCTTGAGACGGGGGCCTTAGTGATATCACTGAAACAACATGATTCCTAAGAGTCTGAATTGATCTAGGAGCTGAGGTAGCTTACGTGTATACAATGTCACTAGTGCACTTGGTATCGTCAGGTTCACCAAAGGCGAGCTCTCCGACGGCGCTGTCTCTACCCTTAGTGACGGACTTGAAAAAGATACCAACAATGTTCTGACGAATGGCGCCTTTGGTAACCAGCCAGTCAGTAAAAGTTGGATACGTGGCAGCCGGGTCATCTTTCAGGGTCTCGAGTGTCAAACTCCGAGGCCCGATGCCAAGGACACCGTCATATCGTTCAAAGTTGGTCTTAGTAGAAGCAACAGCGAGTTCGTAGTCAGGGATGGTGAGCCCGTCACCGAGAGTGACGGTATCGATGAAGAAAGTTCCTATAGATAATTGTAGGTATTTTCAACTTATGATATTGTTGTATGACATACCAGAGAATGACTTTTCAGGAAACTGCTCACCACCGTAAATTTCCCCTACACGCTGTTTGGTGTTTCTGCCGCTTTCGGCGTATGGAGTGATCCATGTGACCGCGCTACCGGTATCGACAAGCAAGTCGTCTTCAATAATAAATTAGCAGCCGCATGTTTTCTGAGTGTTGAACTAACAGGTTGTGGGGGGTTACCAACGATAAGTGCTACGGTGTATTTACTTGAAGAGGCAAATCTCGTAGGAATGATTGCAGCACGTCGGCTATGTGTATTGTAGTCCATGAAGGCCGCCGCACGAGCTTTATCGTGTTGCAGGAGGTCAATAGTAGCATTGGAGACGTCCAGTCTCCTGGTAAGGGGGACGATGATGGGGGAATTGCGAACTTCAATGGGAGATCCTGTGATTGACAAAGCCAGGAAAAGTGTCAAGAAGGATCCAGTGAGGAACAACATGGCTTGTTGGACGTAATATCATAGTCAGTAGCCCATTATATACTTCAAGTTATGTGCCAGCGAGCGCGATGAGCGTGGCATGTACATGTCCGCCTCGAAGGTAGTTCCACATCATGAGTGCAAGGATCCCACCTCTCGATAAAATAGTAGCGTTCCGTGGATAACCTTCTTTGGACTTATCCACCGTGGATATCTACTGGCCAGGGTAATGACATATCATATAGAATCTATTCCATGTCCAGTCTGTCTCGGTCAAGACCTTCGCTTGCACACAGGTGCATCCACCTAGTTATTCACGTAGATAACTAGGTGGACAACTAAATGGTTATACACGGAACACTAGGTAAGAGACTGTTTGCTTTTGAGCCTGACAAGCGGCAAGAATCTCAATACAATTCGCCTAGTTACCAATGGTTCAAACATTCATGGACTTACCCTTACCTCAAGTTCATTTCCATAGAGATGTCACCTATCATGAATACATTGTCGCCCAGGCTAGTGTAGCAAGCGTTGTAGAGCGGTTGCAATGTCCGAACTGCGGAGTCGAGAGAAGAGTTAAGTAAAATCTTTCCACGAGCCACGTTACACCTGTTTTCAAGAGGTGTGCGTTCGCAAAATCCCGAACACAGAGCTCAACTTTAGATAAGCAAAAAAACTTTAATACATAGCCACATGAAGTTACGAGCCACACGTTTTGAGTTCCTCGCCAGCGGTCTCAAATCATCGTAAAATCGTTTGGCGAGTACCGTAAAGGGGGTGTTTTTACTACTGTAGAATAGATCTAGATAGTTATTCTAATGAAACACAAGCATGTAGAGACGGTACCTACTAAATGTCAGATCGTGGATGTGATTTTCGAGAACACGTGACTAATAATTAATATCAATATGACGCGTCTCGTCAACGACTCGCATCTCTCTCTCCTTAAACCTCATTCATTATGTATTCTACGACTCATGGTTTGCTTCTAGTAATAATGACAACAATGCTGCATACATCACGGACTTTGAGGACGATTCCTATCAAAAGACGCATTTCGGATCAAGTTGTCGTTTGCATTATTCTAATTCCTCATTGGGACATTTGCAGACACTGACTATAGACTTTCAAGTACCATCACACACGGACAATCATTTGCATACTTCATCTTGTAGTATACCTGACTATACCTCACTTAATTCTCGCTCTCTGAGTTGACAATCCTCAACCGACAGCCAATCATCAAATACATCTTCAGTCCCAGCCTCGGTCTCGGATAACGATAACAACATTGATATTGAGGCACAATTCAAACTCAATACACCCGAATCCCTGCATGTATTATTCAAGGCCAATCGGCTACAAGTATCAGATCAGTTCAGAGACCGATGGAAAATTCTTTGTCCTGAGTGTGGAGACTGGTTCCAGACCAGTGTCCACACAGGCCTACCTCTATGCACACCCAGTCAGTTCAAATCATTAACAAATCATCAAGGAAGCAAAAAGTGTGCAGCGGCTGCTGCAAAAAGCAAAACTCGACATCTCAAAAAGCCAGTACAATGGTTGAGCCTCACCATCAACACATGTGAGTTCATTTTGGCTGAATTTCGTCAACAATTGACTAACATTATGTCATTTTCAGTAATGTGGATGATTGGGACGTTATGTGGCATTCTGGCATGTGTTCGCATTCTCTTAAAGACAATATTGTGTGTCCAGGTATCCCTATCAATTGGCCTGAGGATCTACACTTGTTCTACATGTGCTTTCCTTGGGCACGCTACAATGATGGACCAGATGGACTCCCATTCACCATCAACATCACAGTTTCCCGACTCCCTCATGCTCATTCAAAACTTTGCATGCATGTCACTATTCGGGAACTCTACCCATGTGAAGAGCGTGGCAAAATTTATGTGCACATCTATCGCCTCATCAATATTGCACATAGTCCCAAGGCCCATACAAACTATCAATATCTGGGTCTTGCACATATGCGAGACACAGTTACCAAACACGCCAATCAAGTCAATCAATTGAAGCTGCAGGTATTTTGTTTCATTGTTCATCTGTATTGTAATTAATGCTCTATAGACTTGTAACAACTCGCGCAGATATATGTATGCTCTCGCTCAGCTGGATGACTACAACCAGCTCTTGATGGCTATCTCTGAAAATGACATCCCTCGCATTCATCAAGTCATCAACATTGCTTTACAAACGGTGCCAGCATCAGAGAAGTCGTCAACAAGTTAGAGGATGCTCTTGAGGGTGCATACTGACCATGTGGATATGGTGCCGATGATTTGGATATCGCCACCCTGGTCTTTAGACTGGGGGGCATCAGTTGCTTTTTGCACTGAACCAGAAACTCAACATCCCATCCCTCCGCACTCTTCGTACTAATTCAACATTCACATCTATCATGCCAACCATCGGTCCAATATGCAACAAACAATTCGATCACAACATCCAAACAGTTGTTCTCGACACTCGCTCAGATTTGTTGCCCTTGCGTGGTGTTAGCTTCATGATCAATGAGATTGCACTCGAGGAGATGGCGGTCCATTTTCGTAAGTTCAACAAAGTTGGAGGCCTTTGTTGGAAGCACTCGCATGTTATTAACCTGGTTCTGCACACATACAACTCCACCGTCAGTATTGCGCAGAAGATCCATGATGGCCATGTCCATCTCGGAAAGGAGCTCACTGTAATCGGTCTCTTGTGCTTTGGAGAAGACAAGATATACCCTATCCTTGCAGCACCCACTTGCAAGACAGAGGATGCTGTAAAGATACAACCTAACCTGGGCTGTAGATAAACTACCTCCTAAGTTAGTATGTGAGTCTTGCACTCCATCTAGTCTGCTTCACTTGTCAAACAAAAGCGTTCGACCCTAAAGGGGGATGCCTGTTAGTATAGTCTAATCCAAGTCAAACTAGTGAGCGAATGTAGCATCATAGTCAGCGGTAAGCTGCCATGGCTAGCGGTGATGCTGCAGGAACTAGTGTGGTAAGTAGTGGTACTAGTGCCATTGAAACAATGTCAGTAACTGTAGCATTGAGCAAGCGGTGATGAGCGATGATATCAGTGGTAGCAATAAGGTTGTGAGCAGTGCAAAGAAACAGTAAAGAAGGCCACAGTACTTTCAGTGGTAAAGTAGCGGTGAGCGTGAAGTTCAGTCAGAATAGGGCTCAAGAATCTAGCAGTGTGCCAGCGGTAACGGTGAATGAGTGAAATCGATTCACGAGTGGTAAAGAAATTTAAAGACTTAGTCCACTACTGGGTAGATCCAGAGCTAGACACTAATCCTGACCTATAGTACGGTGAAAATAAGGTACAAATCAGGTACTGTATCATGCAGGGTATGCAGTGCTTATATCCTAAATCATATGTACTCGGAATACTCTAGGTGAGATCAGTAGCGCTGGAGTGTAGTAACCGCCGTAAGTAAACATAGCGCGAGGCGCTGCGGCACGAGGCAACATCTAATAAGGCTTGCCGTGGAATCAGTGATAACAAACATAAAACAAACGATGCACCAAATGGAGCTATGTGGACATGGCAAGGACATGGGAGGACATCAGTATGTGGAACATGGTGTGGTAGTTGGTATGGTGTGCAGTAAGCGTGGGATGCCGCCGGTACTGCTAAAGGGGTAAGATGGCCATGGGCAAGTGGTAACTCCTGTAGATGTGAGACGAGTGTCAAAATATGGGGTTTTAAGCCCAGCACCAATATGTTCGTTACAGTGGTGCGGCAGTCGGTATGGTGTGCGGTAAGCATGGGATGCCACTGGCAATGCTAAAGGGGTAAGATGGCCATGGACAAGTGGTAACTCCTATAGACATGAGATGAGTGCTAAAAGGTAGGGTTTCAAGGCCAGCGCCAATATGTTCATTACAATGCCTCAGACATGGTGCACATCCTTGTGCAAACTGTTGAATGCTGGAACTCAAGTCATGCAGCTGCATCCATCGGACCTGCTTGGTCTTTTGCGACAGACAGTGATGCCACTCGATGTGCTGCCGGTGTAGCGAACAAAGTCACGCTGACCATGAAAGCGCCATTTTACACAAGTGTCTCATTACTGCCTACAGCGGCTACTGAGAAAGCCCCTATAGCAAGCATTACCCCTTTTCACTTTGCCAGTACCGTTTTTGCTCCGTGGATCCTTGCCCCTTACTGAATCTTGCTACCGATGTCCTCCTGTCCATTCCATTTCCATCTAAGATCCATTGGTGCGTAGCATATTCGTTTCCGCCATTACTGAAGCTATGGCAAGACTTACCTTACCTTCCATGACACCACTTGCTCGCTGCATGCCTCTTAGCTAAATATCTCTATCTCGCTACCGTTCTTGCTATGTATTCTGGCCATTCGCAGTACATGTTAAAAAGGACTCTTCGCACATTCCGGTACTTTTACTTTTCCCTCTATGGTACACACGGTACTTAGGAATTGTCACCACTACTGTCTCTAATGGAATAAAGTCTTTTGCCGAAGTCACTGTCTCTTAAGAATTGTTTTACTGCTGCACACACCACCGCTTGCGCTACACTTTCCCATGCTTCATGTTACGAACTGGGGTGGCGTCACCAGTGACAGTGAAAAGACACAGTTGGTCTGCTGGGAAGTTCTTACAATGTCCAAAAGAGGACAAGGTGAAAGTACAAGGAACGCGTTCCGAGTACGATCAAGGGTTCGACCTCAAAGACGAAGCTAAGAGGTTCTGCGAGAATAGAGACTAAGGCTGAGGAGTGCTCAGACTTAGAGACGATTCAAGATGACTTAGGTTGGGGACCTAAGTGAAGGAGATTCCAGATAAAACCCAGTAAGATTAAAGTAAGTAATCTACTACAAGTACACTGTGCTTAAATAGGCCAATATGTGCGCACAGACCAAGTAACCATGAGAATGTAACTGCGTATCCTAATAAGGAAGGCATGTGTTGTACAGATGCGTTGAGCATATAAGGTAAAGTCGTGTGACACGTCATACAAGTAAGGAAACAAAGGGAAAATGAATAGGGGCACGTACAATTGTAACATTACCCCTGTATTACATTGAAAATCACCGACTTTCAAACATCCCTATTGTCGTCATAGACGGGATCATAGTCGTCGTAGTTAGCTACGTCTTCATCAGCGGCACTTCCTCCTAACATATAGGCTGCTTCCTCCTCTGCTACAGTCCTCACCCGTCGACCTTCTTTGCGTCGTCGACGGTTAATAAGATACTGTTCCCACCTATGCAGTGCCTCATAGAATCCATCGTCCTTCCAGGTAAGCGTAAACGGGGGTTCCCCACGACGCTGAGGGCAATAAAGAGATAGATGGGTAGGAGCGTGTCGAAGGCAGATTTGGCACTGATAGTCAAGGCAATTCTTTTGCCGATGTCCGACGATGCCACATAGTCGGCATTTCATGTTTTCGTCAGTGTTAGAGGTGGTCATGCGTAGTGGTGATGGTGAAATAACAGGTTTGGGACTGGTGGATCTAGCACGCTTCTTCCCCTTCTGTCGCGTCATGCGTTTTAAGGCGAAGGCATTGTCACGCCTAAGCTGCGCTTGTTGTTTACTGGTTAGTGTGTACGCAGAGGCGGGGAGGTCAGGAGTAGTCCCTCGTTCAGCAACCACAAGAAGTTCGTTAGAGGAAGAAGGGGACGTGATGTCGAAGTCTTTTACTAAAACTGGCGAGACAGGATCCATTGGACCAAATGATGACGGAATAGTCATGGGAGGATGGATGTGGAGGTCGTGAAGTCGAGGACCGAGCATTACCAGCTCAGTGACAGGGATTCCCAATAGTTTCGCGGCCTCACACTGTTCTTCTGTGCAAGGTTCATATAGCCATCCAGGATGGTCATGAGAGACTATGACGGGAGACAATGAGGTCGGTTTCTCGATAGGAGACGGGGTTCGGGGGAAGCAAGGTCGGCTTGTGTTTGTTGTAGATCCGTAATGGCTTCTTCGACTAAGTTTCTGGCTGCTCTGGTTTCAGCGACTGATTGCTGGATGGTTTCGACGACCGCGTTGGTAAGCTGCCTGATCTCTTGAACAGCAGTGCATAAGCCAGCAAGGGCGTCAACACTAGAATACACGCGTGAAGAAGAGGGTGCTGGAATAGGAAGTGGTGTATCTTCCTGCAGAGAGGGAGCTTGAACCTCGTAATTTTGCCCAACGAGCCATATCCCAATCAAGCTTTGAGGCAAACGGAGTGTAAATATTGTCTGCGCTCGAGTCATCAAGCTGTGCATGGTAGGTTGCATTGCTTGGCTGCTTGACGACATCAACAGGTTGTCCGGCTCGTATATCAGGGTACCGGACAATTGTGGGTGCCTGTTCGTGTTTGTGAAGTCGCTGTTGTGCCATATGCCAAGCATCTTGGCCTTGATCTGCAGTAGGTGGGTGGAAGGCGTCATTGTGCGCAGGCACAGGCGCTACAGGAGGTTCCCAATCATCATGACCATCAATGTCATGATGTTCACCATGCACAGGAGTGGCAGGACTCGGAGGCACTGGTACTGCAGCAGGAGGTTCCCATTCATTGTGATCACCCAGGCCAATGTCATACCCTAAGTCGTCTTCGTCCAAATGCTCCTCGTCATCTGAGCCTGGCCATGCGAGCTTGTCCTCAGCGTATGTTCCAAAAAAATCACCTTCGAACATGGCATGATCTGGATCAGGAGCATCTATATCTCCTTCATTTGGTGGGTCTGGAGCAAATTGCCGCAAGGAAAGGTATAGGGCGTGACAGTCAGGATTGGTGGTCTTTGCGAGATGCTGGCTATACTGTGATTGACGCAAGTTGTTTATCACAGGCGGGACATGTTATTTGAGGCATGCTCTGTATTAATTTTATGAAAAAAATTGAACACTGGGTGTCTGAAAATCACTCACAATGCATCTCCTAACAGTACAAGTGAATCGCAATTCTGACGGCCAGAAAAGAGAGGTGGTGTCACCAGCATGTCAAAGGCGAGGCTCTACTGAAGTAAAAAAAATTGGGTAAGTGATGACAGGATGCCATATGCGCAGTATTGGCAAATCCAAATCTTGCAGCAATGGAAGCAACTCATTAATTATGTCCGGAGCATGCCAGCACAGGTAAATGACTTTCACCAAGCGCAGTAGTTGAACATGTCCAAGCATGCCAGCGCAGGTAAATGACTTTCGCCAGGTGCAGTAGTTGAAGCGCAGTAGTTGAACACATCCGAGTCAGACAGAGGGTGGCAATGGAGAGGAGGCTGCTTCATGATAAATGGACAAAATGACCTGCATCCGATTAGCCTGGGTGACAGGACCAGGGGGAAAAGTAAATGAAACATGCTAAACAAAGAGGGTGGTAATGGGGAGTAAAGCACGATAGTTCGTAATAGAGGAATGCTGTGCCCAGCCGACGGACCCATTTTCAGCCTGGAGGAAAAGTAGTAGAATGTGCTAAACATAGAGGGCGGTGATGGGGAAAGCGTCTTGATAGTTCGTAAATGAAGGGAGCACCATAGTACTTGAATGTACTGAACATAGAGGGTGGTAGTGGGGAAGAGAATGCTTCTTGGTAGTCAGTAAATGGAGGAAATGCCTTTCATCCGATTATCTGGCCACCAATAAGAATGTTCCCGATGACAGGAATGTTACCAAGGAGAAAACGAGTGTGCGCACTAGCACTTTGTAAGGCTGTGTTTAAGTTTTTCGACAAAAACTCACCAAATAGCAGACTAAGCCAGACAAGGAAAGGTCAACCCTGGCTCAGCGCTCAGCGTTATGGTATAATAGGCAGACTGTTTCAAATTGAGTGGCTGACTCAAACGAAAAAAAAACACTCACTCACCTTTTGAAGCAGTCTTTCCGTAGCAGAAACACACTCTCACATTCATTCCTTCTTATTTTTCACTCCTTCCAACCTCGTCTTGCCTTCAATGGACACGCCTGTGCATCCACGGTGTAAGCGCAAAATTCATGACAACATGCTTAAAACTCACTTGGTTCAAGTATGATGCAAAGCAAAAGACCAGGCTCTAGAAAATCCAGGTAAGCACCATGTCATCATACAAATTCACACTCACATGCGGCAGTGTGGGGAGCACTTCAAAAAAAGCGGACACGCAAGCGTGATCATGTCTTCAAGTGCGAAAGAGAAGAAATATGCTGCCGAAGTAAGTTTGAAACTTATATTTTGATTCCGACTCTACTAAACTTCCATAATTTACTCAACAGGTCCCCATGTGGGACTCTCCAATGACGAGGTCATCCTTTGGACCGCAACCTCTCAAACGTGTCAGCAAAAGCAACAAGCGCTCCTCTGTAGTTGAAGAAGATGAAGAAGGCGAAGATTCCGTTTTTGATATCAAACCTGAGCCCTCCATGTCCGAGTCTTCGCATGCTGACCCCATGGCTAATCTTGTTTACACAAAGACTGGGTCAGTTCGACTTACAGACCAGAATGTGGATCTTCGCAAGGTGATTCAACACGGCATCCTCGAGGTCAAAGCATACATTGCTTTCAAGCATGGATACCCTGAACTTGTGGCCAAGAACTCCTATGCATGTGAAATCCTATTGCAGGCTGCAAAGCACCACAAGACAGTGCCGATTGAGAAACGGATGTATGTTGATGACGAGTATTTGTCGGCACTCGCCAATCTAGTAAGTGATCTGTCTTATCATGGTTTAATATTGACACATGCTGTAGATCGATGCTCGTGCGAGCCTGTTTCGCACTGATATCAAGGATGTCGCCTATAAATGTGCCCCAGGATACTTCCGACTCAGTCATAACTGTGATGCCATCATTGACCGTCTCCTTGCGAGTCATTCCTATATTTTTCCGCAGATATTTGATGTTAGTTTTTTTTCGGGCGAGAATTTGACATTGCACTGACACCTCACATCAAGGCAGAGGGTCTTCCTTCACCAAAACGACAGAAACCATACCAAGGGCAGCCTGTTGTCGACACTCTATACGAGGTATTCTTCAAAAATGCGAAGTCTATTGGTTCGCAGTTTGTGCAACACTTCGTTGACATTGCGAAGAACAAGGCCAGTCGGCCGGAGGTTCCCATCCCCATGGTAGCAATAGTCAGCACAGCTGTAAGTTCGTGTTCACACTTATCTTCTCATTAATCTTATTTGTTGTCAGATTCACGCTACTCTTATTGCAAAGAAGAACAAGGCAGGTGATGACTTCAAGTTCACAGGCAACCAATTCTGTGACATCTATACCTACCACATGGCGTTGTTGGAGAAAATCTGAAGGACCGCTCCCGTCAAGTTTCATAAAATGATGGCCAATATCTACGAGGAGGTTCAGTAAGTCTGCATCCAAGTTGGTGTACACATTTCTGACTTACTGCTACTTGCAGAGGTTTCCGTCGTGACACAATTGGTGTCTATGACAAAGACACTGATCTAGCACTCTTGGACCTCGATGGCATGGATGATGAGTAGAATATCTCACTGACATGCCATATTTTGCAGGAATTCAATGTATCCTATAATCCTTGATACCTCGCCGCTCGCTATATCTCACCATTCACTATGTTTTCCTCGTTTAGATCGTACTTTACCGCTGCTGTAGCCTGATACCCGAGTTTAATCATATTAATTTTTTCGTGTATTCGAAGTGTGAAAGTCTTCCTATCAGTGTTTCCTAGGGCATGTAAAGCCTTTCCTAGTCGTCTACAAGGACAGTCAAATTGTTCTAATTGCAGTAAGGTACATCAGGAAATTCACACATTCCTTAACATGCTTAATCAGCTTAACTCACTTATCTCAAAACTTGTTTGCTCTCTCTCACATCATTCACCTGGCATATCTTATATTTTTTGAGTGTGAAATACAATAAAACATGTATATTAATATATCTCAACTTTTTTTTTCTGAATTCATTCACATTGAAATTTTGGACAAGTAGATTCAATTTCACCAAGGCAGTTAAGTGTAAATAAGTCCGCATAAGGGCACGTCAAGGAATGTGTGAATTTCCTGATGTATGGCTAATTGAAAATCAGCAATAAAGTCTGGCTAGGGTGCTTAGTTCGTCTAATATGTCTAGTTTGCGTTAATTGCGCTAAAAAAGATCCAATGTGAGCAGCTTTGTCTAAGTTTACATGGGAGGGTTTTCCTGATGCTGAGGTTATGCGCTTTGGAGACGGGCACTTTCGACGTGTGATATATGGCCTAGGGCCATATATTGCTGATTACCCTGAACAATCTGTCCTTGCTTGCGTTGTCTACAATTGGTGTGCAAAGTATATGTTTTTTAATCGGTGATCACTCCAGACTGTGCTGATAATCACATCTAAGGTGTTTCGCATTCCCTGGCAACTTGGACAGGCTTAATGATGGACTGCGTGGACGAGAAGCCACTGATACTCTTTGTGAAGAGTTTGACTATACGATGCTCTGGGAGGAATGGGGAATTATCACTGGCAGTGACTTAGTGGTAAGCATGTTCAGCTTTCATTTATCTCACTTTGTTTACACTTTTCAGCCTTTCACAAATGATTACCCCCGTGCTGATATTCACGGACTCCTGTCACTGGACATCTTGCATCAAATCATCAAAGGCACATTCAAAGACCATTTGGTCACATGGTTCGAACAGTACCTGCTGCAGGAACATGGGAAAATGCATGCAAAAGAGATTCTTGCCGATATCAACCGTTGGTAAGTATTTTCCATCATTTATGACTTCAATTCTGCTACTAACTACTTGTCATTCATTAAGCATAGCTGCAGCACCCTCTTTTGCAGGACTTTGCTGCTTTACAAAGGGCCATGGGTTTTCACAATGGACAGGCAACAACTTGAAAGCTCATGAAAGTCTACCTTCCAGCAATCGTGGGACTTGTCCCTCAAGACATTGTTCGATGTTTTCACGCCTTTCTTGAATTTTGCTACATTGTGAGGCAAGATATTATTACTGAAGACACCCTTGAGAAGCTTTCAGATGCACTCCGACACTTTCATCAGTACTGGCAAATTTTTGAAGACACAGGAGTTCAGATGAATGGGTTTTCACTGCCACGTCAACACTCCCTCAGTCATTACATCTTACTCATCCACATATTTGGGGCACCAAATGGGTTATGCTCATCGATAACAGAATTAAAACATATCAAGGCCATCAAGGAGTATACGAAGTAGCCGAACTAGCGGGGAGACGCGCTCAGTAAGTCACTTGGAACAATACTATATTCATGTTATGTACCTAGCGGGGAGACGCGCTAGTGTACTAATCAGTATGTGTGAGATACGAGCAAGATAGAGTCTGCACACCTCAGTAAGTCACTTGGAACAATACTGAGGTGTGATACGAAACGAGCAAGATTAAGTACCGGTAGATAACGAGACCGGGGAAACGACATGCGGAGAGTACTCGTATGGTCAAGAAGTAAAGGAAGATGCCAAGGACGATACTGCATGTGGTGTTGATGGTGATAACGTCAAGAAGGAAATTGAATGACTAAAGGTAAAAAGCCTACACACCCCCTCACCGAAACACCAACTGAAGGCCTGCGACATGCTTTGCAAGTAGAGGGCGTGCGAGTGCTTTTGTTAGGATGTCAGCGATGTTCTTGTGAGACGGAAGCCAATACGGGAGGAAAACTCCTTTTTCGATCCATTCGCGAATGAAATGGTAGCGAATGTCGATGTGCTTGGATCGTATATGGTTCTTGGCTTCCTTGGACAATGAAATCGCACCCGTGTTGTCCATGTAGATGGCGATGGGGAAGAGTAGTGGGATGTGGAGCTCGGTGATGAACGACTTGAGCCAGAGGCCCTCCTGCAAGACATGAGTGACCGCCATATACTCAGCTTCCGTGGAGGAGAGAGCGTGAGTGGTTTGCTTCTTGGATACGTGTGCGATTAATCCTCCTGCGAAGAACCAGGCATACCCAGATATGGAGAGTCTATCCTCCGCGCAACTTGCCCAGTCTGCATCGCAAAATGCGTGCAATCCTTCGTCTGCTCTTTCCCCTCCGAAATGCGCACGAAGGTTGAGGGTTCCGCTTAGATAACGCAGGAGGCGTTTAGCTGCTGCGTAGTAACGTGGGGCGGGTTGAGCGTTGTGCTGGGCCAAGGAGTTAACTGCAAACGCGATATCCGCTCTGGTGCATACTGCAAGGTACAGGAGCTCGCCCACGATCTTGCGGTAGCGCATAGGGAGATTAGGGATGTCGTCGTAGGTGTCTGAGTCACGGCCGAAAGGATGGTGGGCGTCTAGAGGAAGTTGAACGGGGTTGCAGTCGAGTAGATCGTACTCGTTCAGTAGGTAGCTAATATACTCCCCTTGATGCATCCAGAGTTGGCGTGTTGTGCGATTGCGTTCGAATTGTATTCCGAGGAAACGCTGAATGGCACCAAGGTCTTTGATGCCGAATCGTTGGGCTATGCGACCTTTGACGTGGAGGAGGAAGGATTTAGAGTTAGAGGTGCCCATGCCGTCGTCGACGTGCCATCCGACGACGCAATAGATTCGTTGGCCGGTGGTGTTCTTGTCGTATATGAAGACGGCGTAGTCGACAGCGCATCGCGTGAACCCGAGTTCTGTCATGACAGCGCGTACCTGTTCGTACCATTCCATGGCCGATTGCTTGAGGCCGTAAATGGTCCTCAGCATCTTCCAGACGAGCATCGCCCAGTCACCTTCTTCAAACCCTTTTGGCTGCCTCATGTAAATCTCTTCCTTCAATACGCCCCATAGAAACGCTCGTCGAGCGTCGAACGTGTCCAGCTCCCAGTTGTTGCGACATGCCAGTGCCGCGATGAATCTGACTGAAGCGGTCTTGATGACTGGAGCGAACGTTGCGCCGTAGTCGACTCCTGGAACCTGTGAAAACCCTTGCGCCACTAGACGCGCCTTCTGAACTGGCCCCCCTTATTATCCTCCTTGAATTCTAATACCCATCTATTCCCTATAGCTTTGCGCCCTGCTGGAAGTGTCGTCAACTCGTAGACATTCATGTCTTTCATCGTTTGAAGTTCGGCCTTCATCGCGGCGAGCCAGCGAGCATGATCTGGCCGTTTCATGGCTTCCTCGTAAGTGGCTGGGGGAATGCTTAGATCGTAGTCAGGATTATGTGGGTTCCGTTTCTGATTGCTTCTGATCGCGACGTGGGCCTGTTCTTCAATGACCACGTTAGCCATGAGCTCGGTGACGTCCAAGTTGGGTTCAACGTCCTCGATGGGTCCTTCTGCAACTTCTGTAACGTCGGGCACCCCCTCGCGTGAGCCATCCGGCACCCCCTCACCCAAGGTACGACCCGCCCGTGCCTCACGCAGTGACAACAGACGGGCTTTGGAGGCGGCAAGTTCCTCAGAGTACAGTTGACCCGCCTTGGTGGGTATCTTAGACCGTGTGGAACGTCGTTGCGCAGGGGGAGGTTGAATGGTTGGTGCCGTGGGAGAGACGCGGTAGTTTGGATGGGGATGATTGCAGATGGTAACAGGGAGGCTTGGGGAAGTTCATCGTCGTCGCTGTCGGAACCTGCGTTGGCATGCGAGACGGACGAGAAATTCTCGTCAAAAAGGACGTCGCGTGCGTTAAAGAAAGTGCCAGTGTCCTTGTCACGAAGACGATAGGCTTTGGTGCCGTCAGGGTAGCCCATGAAGTAGGCACTGCGAGAATGGGGACCTAACTTCACCTGCAGTTCGGTTGGGACACGTGCAAAGCAACGAGCGCCCCAGACACGAAGGTGAGAAAGATCAGGCTTGCGTCCGTTAAGGATTTCGTAAGGCGTGACACCTGGAGGCAAGGTGGAGGATTCTGTTCTGTTCCAGAGATAACAGATGGTGAGCGCCGCTTCACCCCATAGAGTTGGTGGGAGATTGGCGGTTTCTAGTAGGGCGAACATCCGTCCCTCAATAGTGCGAAGTGCCCGCTCTGCCTTTCCGTTTTGCTGATGAGCGTATGGAGCAGAGAGCTGACGCTCGATCCCTGCAGAGGCGAGAGCCTGAGTGAACGCTGCATTGAGGAATTCACCCCCATTGTCAGAGCGAAAGACTTTTACTGTGCGACCTGACTTGTTTTCCCAGCGTCTCTTCGTCATCTCCCAGGCTTCCAGTGCCTGATCCTTCGTTGCGAGCAGCTGAAGACCAAGTAGGTTGCTGTGGTCGTCGACGAAAATGATGAAGTATAGCTTGCCGTGTGGGGTGCTGACAGGAAAGGACCGCAAAGGTCTGAGTGGATGAGGTCAAGGAGGTGGGCTGCGCGAGGCGTGCTGGATGGAGGATAAGGCTTGCGTGGGTGTTTTGCCATAATACAAGGTTCACACGTGCGAAGCGGGTGTGTTGTATCGACTTTGGTGCCTGTTGCGAAATGGGGAAGTCGTTTAACTGCATTCCGCCCGGATGACCTAACCTTGCGTGCCAGAGATCCCAAGATAAGGGTACCTTAGCGAATGCCGTCATTTCGAGATGGGGTGAAGGCTCCTGCGGTGGAATGAACCGAAGATCGAGGAAGACGAGGTTTCCTTGTAAAGGAACATCGCCAAGCACGGTGTGGCGAAAGATGAGCTGGCAGCGAGGTGGGGAGGGTTTAAAGTTGCACTCCCAGCCTTTACTCAGCATCCGGCCTACTGACATCAGATTGATTAGTGCGCCCGGTGCATGCAGGCAGTCTTTCAACCGAATACGCTGGGTGCGACCTCCAACAATAAGGTCGGCCACACAATCGCCTCTGCCCGATGTCGGCAATGTGCCGTGGTTAGCCGTTTTAACGGTGACATTCGTGTTGGCATTGAAGGTCCAGAAATGCTCCCTGCGTGTGATGAGGGTGGAGGTCGTTCCTGAGTCGAGAATCGTGGACAGCGTTTGATTCGCTATGCAAGCCAGATCGTCGTTTGAAGGAATGCAGTTAGGGTCAAGGTCCTCGATGAGAGCACAAGACCAATCACGGCTGTGTGTGGGTGCAAGCGAAAGAGCCGACGTCTCGGGTGGAACTGAGGGAGGCGCAGAGGTGTTGGCATTGGCGACCGGCTTGGTTTCCGTTGCAACTGCGGACGTGTCCTTCCTTCTACCTCCTCGATCACCTCGTGGTTGCCCCCATGGAGCTTTGCCCTCCATACCTCCTCCCGGTTGCATGCAGTGCTCTCGATCGTGCGTGAGGGATCGAGGGAGCCCGTTGCAGGCAGGATTGTCACAACTCACCCCCTTGGGGTTGTGCTTGTGAATCCGTATCCCATTCGCGGGGTTCACCTTTCGTTCTGTCGACTGGGAGGCGACGGCGTTTGCGTATTCTGATCCAGGCCGAGCAAGTTTTTGCTGACCGCGTTGTCGGTTGGCCTCTTCTGAGAATGCCGCTGCAACATCTTCGAATGCGACTGGAGGAGGAACTGTGGTTGTAGACGTAGTGGAAGTGGACGTGGGGAGTTTGTAGAGCCCGAGCGTGAGGCTGCGGAATACGACCCATTGTGGGGTTTCTGGTAGTCCGTGTAGTAGCATCCAAACTGCTTCGGAGTCAGTGAATGCAATTCCCATCTCAGCAAATCTGCGTCGACCATTCTCAAAGACACTGATGTAACGCGAGGCGCCTTCAGCATCCTTAAGTCGTTCAGAGAACAATTGATCGCGAAGTTCGAATTGAGATGTTACGTCGAGTCGACCAAAGCGTTTGGAGAGAGCGTCCCACTGCTGACGAGCCGTTAGCTTTTCGCCAAGCATGTTCTGAACGATGATGGAGAGGCGTCTGCCGATGATAGCCTTGGCTTGGGCGTCCTCTTTTATCCAATTTTTCATGGCGGTGAGTTCTGCATCAGTGGGTTGTGCAGGTGTGGCTGCTGTGGGCATGGTGCTGGCGAATTCGGCAACGTCTTTGGGGTCAGTGCCGTTGCTACAATGGTTCCAGAGGCCTTCTCCAGCTAGAGCTAGTTCGACAGCCCTACGCCAGCTGGGGTAGATGTCGGCGCCCGTCAATTCGACGATATGATCGTATTTACCCATACTGGAGGATAAACGAGTCGATTTGGTCGTGAGGGTTCGTGGTGGTTCAACCGTTAGATGAACCTGAGTGAAGTTCCGCGAGTTTGTTCGTCTTCGTGTGGGTCTGAGCTCTAGACGAGCTCAGGGCTCATAACCTATACGAAGTAGCCGAACTAGCGGGGAGACGCGCTCAGTAAGTCACTTGGAACAATACTATATTCATGTTATGTACCTAGCGGGGAGACGCGCTAGTGTACTAATCAGTATGTGTGAGATACGAGCAAGATAGAGTCTGCACACCTCAGTAAGTCACTTGGAACAATACTGAGGTGTGATACGAAACGAGCAAGATTAAGTACCGGTAGATAACGAGACCGGGGAAACGACATGCGGAGAGTACTCGTATGGTCAAGAAGTAAAGGAAGATGCCAAGGACGATACTGCATGTGGTGTTGATGGTGATAACGTCAAGAAGGAAATTGAATGACTAAAGGTAAAAAGCCTACAAGGAGCCCTGGCGACGGTCAAGCAAGTTCAATGCACTTGGGCAAATGCTACTCACCAACCAGCACCTCGACAAGATTGCTGCATCGCAAGTAGACTTCACTGCACACAAAATGCTTACTTCATGTGCTGTCGGCCATCTTCGTGCGTCATTTTTCTACTCACATGATACTAGATATTTACAGTTAATTTCAGATACTATTCTACTCGACCTGAGCTCAAACACAACTCCAAATACCTCCAACGACACTCAGAATGTTAGGGATGACAACGACGAGGATGAAAACGACAATGATGACATAGGGAGAGACCCACTGGATCCTTTAGTGGTGGAGTACGACGAAGCTGGAGATGGTGTGGTGGAAGGGCCAAAAGCACAGAGTGACGTGAAATTGGCATGTACTCCCCATGAGTTTTATGTTCCTGCTTTAAATCAATCCACTCACTAAATCTGATTTTGCTTGAAGAACGCTCTCATGCTCACAACATATGTGCTCTGGCAATTGAAATGGATATCCCCAATCTTCCCCGCCTTGTCCAACTTTTCCTTTATGATAAATTTCTTGCCAGTGACACTCACACATCGGACGATGTTCCCCTGAGTGCCTGCCCACGATTTGAAGGACCTATCAAAGTCTTCAACTCTGCAGCTGCTACATTTTTTGCTCCCAGTGACCCGAGTGGCATCGGTGGTATGTGTCGTGAGTACATTCGTGCGGCACCATCATGGCGGAGAGGTCCTCCTCGTTATGACACCGTGTTTATCAACACTGCCAGCGAAGACTCAATCAATGGGATGGAAGTTAGACAGGTCCTATGTTTTTTCTCGTTTTCTCACAGTGGTGAGACCTTTCCCTGCGTGCTGATACATTGGTTCAAGCTTATCAATAACAAACCAGATCCGGACACTGGCATGTGGATGGTACAACATTCTTTCCACCTGGACGGCTCACGAGAGCTCTATGTGATACATCTTGACACGATCATTCGTGCATCGCACCT
Source organism: Suillus spraguei (assembly GCA_016800925.1). NCBI lineage: Eukaryota > Fungi > Basidiomycota > Agaricomycetes > Boletales > Suillaceae > Suillus > Suillus spraguei. The sequence goes on along the minus strand of JABCPU010000042.1, from coordinate 62,731 downwards.
GCTACCAATGTTCGGTGATCAATTTATTGATAATGATGTGTTATTTCACAACTCGCTGGATTCGTTCACTAGTTTCTATGTAAACAAATTTGTAGATCATAACTCGTTCGATATACTATCTTGAGTTTCAGCTTACCTGCATTAGTTGACTTGATCGCTTCCTGTCTTAGCTCCCTTAATCTTAAACTAGCTGTGTATCTGCCAAAGGACATAAAGTCCGCATCAGTGAAAATGTCCTATCTTAAGCTCAGCTTAACCAGCTTACTCGACTTCACACAAAATTTCAAAACTGTAAGTGTGATTAAGTAACGTGCACATTTCCTGATGTACTGGACGAATGACAAACATGTCGCAAGACTATTCAGCTCACATAGATACCAGAGCAGCGCTCAAGTTCCATTCACTGCGCTGAATATGCCGACACGTTCAGCCAGTAGCTACATGCCTTTAGCTCAGCACCTCAGCTCATTACAAATATGGTACTCACGCGCAACGCTCCAACAAAGCGCTATCAGTCTTGAAAGTGTGAACGTCAGGTGCTCCCGCAAATGTCTCGTTGAACTTCATCACTGTCAAATCATCTTCCCAAGAACTCCAGGAAGGCGTGATATCCCCTGGGGTGTATCTGTGGTCAGGAGTATCAAACATGGCCATAGCCATGAATGAATTCGAGAAAGCAGTGATGAACTGCGAATTGTTGTAGGGAGGCCTGAGACAGTATGCAATCAGAGTAGAAGTTGACCCAATGCTTCAACTTACGAAAATGAGGTGAAGTAGTATGGAATATCAGTTGCATGAAGGCCAGGCGGGATTGCAAACTCGCCCTGCTTGTATTGAGTATGAATAAATTCCCGAGTTGCCTCAAACTCACTTTCCAAGCTCGGTCTCCAAATGCTGAGACAAGATAATGAGTGGGGCAAACAAATGTTGCTAAAACGACCCATGAAATAAAGGACAGTGATCAGTCATTCAAAGATACACATACTGTCACTCATTACAAGATTTGCCTGGTTGACATTACTTCCGTATTTCCGGTAAATCGTCGCCGCTCCAGCAGCCTGAGAAGAACCCATGTTCGGGAAAAGCGTCATAACGTAGTCTGCAACATCCAATGTCGTCGATTGGTTGACAAAATAGTTCCCCTCATGCGAATTGGTCACAGAAAGAAGATAGTCCTAAGGGAAAAAGGGTTTAAGTTTGCTTGTGAGATAGATGCATTCACGGAACATACACCATTCAAACGACCTTTCCTTAGCGTCACGGTAGGCCTCTCCAAGATGAAAGTGCCATCCACAACAGGGACGAATACGAACGTGCCAAAAAACCCGTTGACACTGATGTCATAGTTCAAGGTCTGCAGCGTATTGACGTCCGCAGCACGCAAACAAGAGAGGGTATCCGAACTTGAGATACAGCTGCGAGTTGAGCAATTAGATAGGGGATGATAATTTTTCAAACGATTTACTTTGTTCCATTGACGACCTCACTATACAACATCTGGTAGTGACATTCAGGATCTTGAAGGCATCGTCCTCATGAAAAAGAATCACCTCCGGAATCCGATCATTATAGTTGTATTGGGATGGTAAGAATATAGAACTCGTCATGGCGTTTTTGAAGAGGGGAGGCTGCGTGTTGCCTCCATGAGCAATGATATGCTGCAGCACTGAACCGGCACCTGAAGCAAAGTAATAAACAAAGACAATTGTGACGAAGAGTACCTAGCGCAGCTCACCAGCGGACTCTCCCCAAATTGTGACCTTTGTGGGGTCGCCGCCGAAGCTGCTTATCTATCCGGATAAGCCTCCTATCAGTTGGGGTACACAACACAAGCAAGGGGTTCTGCTCACGTGGGCCTGTACCCACTGTAACGCATAATTCTGATCGACTTGGAGATTAAGTTCAGCTAAATCTGAATGACTGCCAGACCATGATAATCACATACGTAGTCCAGCATTGAGTGCACCCCCTTCCTTGATTGCATCCCCAGGGAGAAAACCTAATCGGCAGTGTATACACCTTAGCATACATTTGAAACTAAGAGGAACGGCGAAAACGTACCGAATAAACCAAGGCGGTATTGGATTAAGACGACGATTATACCATAATTTGAGTCCATAATTAGATCTGCGCCATTGTATTCGCTTGCAGCTCCTTGAGCATACCCTCCTCCATGAATCCAAATGACAACTGGGAGCCCTCCTCCCGGAGTGGCCACCACTTCACTTCCAGGAGTGTATACACTGCCGGACGTAACCACTAATTGTAAATGTCGACATCATTATTTCATGATAGGACTTACTTCAAGAATAAACAGTCTTCAGATTGACTGATATCCCTTTTCCTCATAGAGGTGTTTAAAAACGGATTTGTCGAAGAGTTGCCTTCGGGTGCTTGATAACATTCGTTTGGTTGTGTGGTAGCTTGTTGAATCCCAGAGATGGTCGATGGAGGCTGCGGAGCTGCCCATCTCAAGTCGCCTATGCACTTAGTGCGTGAGCTGAGATTCTGTGCAAACAAACAGAACTAAACGCACCAACTGGAGGAGCGGCGTAGGGTATTCCAAGAAAGCTTGTGATGTTTGTCGCCGTGTCAACTGATCCCTGGTACTGGGCATAACCCAAGTTGACGATGGATGCAGATATGGTGGCTACCGGAGAGGACAACACTCCCAGTGCAAGAAGAACCTGCAACACAGCCAGTGGATTGGCTCTAGTAGACCGTTTCAATCCTAGAGATCGTGCAGTGATGAACATCCTTGACCAGTGTGATAAAAATGGTGGGACTGACTGACTCAGGCATTATAAACCTCAATTGCGAGAGATCCGAGTCTGACCGAAAGACCTGTACTACCCTAAAAAATAGGATACGGCAATTGTCGCTCACCAGTGCTCTCAGGAACTTCTACTTGCCAACTTGGGGTCAGCTCTATTGCCGGTTATCATCGGCAGAACCATTACATGACGGTTAAATTGATTTAATAGGAGACCTCATGCTGTGCTGGCCGCGCGGTCGGACTCCACAAGGCCGACCTTTCCGCAGGGGTGTAGGCATACTTACTCCTGCCGCCGAAAGTGAAGCACTTCAAGTTGGAGGTAAATTCAACTCACTTCGAAAACGTGGAACTTTCATAGTTGACTTCTTTGTTGATCGCTTTGTCCACTTGGAGAAGTGAATCATAGTCACTACTAGTATATATTTCCATGCATGATGGTTCCGGTGCGCCACCAGTGGCGAAGAGAGATCGCAGCATTAACACTAGTTAGTACTAGCACTGCGGAAACGAGATTTTAGGCAGATCCGATTAGTGTAGGGATAGACCATATATGCGGAATATAAACAGATGTCGCATACAATGCAAATCCCGAAACGCTAGGCTAGCGAGAGGTACACAGGGAAGACTCTAATCCAACACTGAATACACAAGCTGTGCGGAGGTAGATTAGTTATCTATGTATCTAATCCGACGTCAGTATCATATCTGAAAACACGTTGTGTACATCTGCATTCTGTCTGCATACATATACAAAACAGATCTGATTAGACTCTGCAAAGAATAGTATACATGTGGTCCGTATGCTTCCTAGAATTCACCATTTGCTTCGGGGCCCATGGCTTCTATGTACCCTAACCAACAGGGCATTAGTCAAGAGCGCCAGTCTCAAATGAGTGGTACCCACCAATTTGACCAGCCTCCATCCCCGCTCAACTTGCCCAATAACGACTTACCGCAGCATGATGAATACTTCAGCGGACCACGGCTGCCCAACCCTGCAATGGTAAACTATCAGAATTAACTCAATGTGAACATAGAAAGCTCACATATTATTAGCTGGGGGAAGACGGTATGAATGAGAATACAGGAAGACCATCGGGTAATAACAACCTACCAGATACGCCATTCATCCCTAGGCACAATATTAATGAACAGGTGAGCTTGGCAACTGGAGAGACTTGCGGATAGATATTTCAATGTCCTACGTTTAGCTGTACAAGGGACTTGCTATGGGCACTGGCGTTCTGCACTCAAAAGTGGATTTACATAAATGTTTTCACTCCCATGGGGAGCTCGAGCGTGATTGCATCGTGGACTGCCATAGCGTGAACAGTAGGAACAAGCTGTAACGCAGGACTTAAGAGAAAATTTACTTTGCTTTAAGCATAACCTAAACAGACGTCAAAAGATTGAATTTGCGAGGCTGGTTAGTGGTGGAATAGCGAGTATTTGAAGAGAAGAAATGGGGGTCTGAAAAGACATGTCGGCGAGGTCGGAAAAGTGTCTGTTTAGATGTGTTGCTTCGGGCCGAACGACCAAATTTTGCGACCCATCGGATTTGCGTGGGTACCTACATTTAGAGTCGCCTTCCTCTGATTAGGGTCTGACTAAAATCTCGTTTCCGCAGTGAATACTGCGGAGACGAGAAATTGATCAGAGGATGTTCCGAGGGAGACGGGAAGAATAATCAGAGGCGAAACGTACCTAGCTCTTATAATCCGAGGACGTTTAGAAAATGTAAGAGCTCATATAGTTGCAAACAGAACATTTTCAGAACTTTATCGAACATTTTCCTGATTACTTTTCCAGATCTTCATGTACTCGTGAAATATATACTGTCCCAACACAAATCAGCCCGTGTATATGGTGTTCTCGACCATCTGAGTACACTCTGCCTATTTGAAGTTGTTTAAATATTTCGCAAAGTCCATCTTCCACTCAAACACACATCAGACGAGAGCAGCTTCGCCATCAACCTAGAGTTGCCTTCGCATTCGACCTTGGAGCGATGAAGCCAGGCCCTGTAGTAAGCTGTTCTTGTCTTTTGGCTCGCTTATCCGACGCTGATGATGCCCTGACCGCGTCCCGCTCTCAGGCAGTGCGTTTCTCGTCCGTTAGCTTGTTTACTCAACCCTGATTATCCTTTGGCTGTGTTCCGCTCTCAGGTAGTGCATTTCTCGTCTGTTGGCTCACATACTCACCCTCATAATGCGCTGGTCACATCCCACTCCCAACCAGTGCGTGTTCTCATCTTCTGGCTCACTTAATACCCAACCCTGATGGCGCTCCTGTTGCGTCCCGCTCTCAGAGTATATGAAGGATCGGTCAATGATGTTTGGGTCTAGTCCTTGGAAACGTTCACATCTCGGGGACTTGGCCCACAGTCAGGCTCTTCCATCTGGAGTGGGTCTCTTGGCAGTGTGCTCGCTTTAGAGCGGAGATGCTGAGTGGGAGTGTGCCGTGTCTGAGATATCGGGGTAGGTTCTCTCGTTCGTTATTGTTCGTTCTACTCATGGCTGCCAATTTTGCCTCCTTGTCAGCCGTCTCATTTCCGTGAATTCCTTCATGTCCTGGAGACCATCATAAGGTGACGTCGAAGTCCGGGTATCGTCTGGCTAGCGATTTCATTTCCCGTGTTCTTGTCTTTTGGTTCGCATGCCCAATGTTGGCTGCTTGTCACAGTCTCTCGCTGTCCAATGAGGAAGTGCGTGATTTCAATGCTGGTGGTGCTTTGGCGACGGCCCATCCTCATACGGTGTGTAACTTATGTTGTCTGTTGAAATATTAATATTCACTGTTTCTTTTGACCTTGACAACGCCAGAATGAGTTTCTCTGCGACGGCACAACCCAACCAAGTCACGTTTCGCCCTCACACGGTATGTGATGTTATCTTCCCAGGTGAATAGCTAAACCAAACTTTTCTCATTGCCTCGTCAGAAGGTGCGTGTTTCCATATTACACATGTGTTATGTGGCACGCACTTCGTGTCTTCTAGAAAGTTGAAATGGGAGCCGTACATCGTGGTGGTGAGAGGCAGGGAACGAGAGGAGCAACGACTGAAAGCGTCCGGGAGCGGGGCAGATCCATATGAGAGCATAGTCATATGATGGCTTCGTATTCGTATTTAGATGCTAATCCGATACAATCATGATGGTGTTCAGACTGAAATCAGACATATGTGGACACTACAAGCCAGATATAATCCAGGAATAGCACTAGAATTACACATTCAGACTCTGCAAGAACCAGTGATCCTACGTCGGATTAGAAACAGAAACGGGTACTTCCCACTACTCGGGACTTGCATGATTTTCCACCTCTGATTACATACTTGGTTATGTCGAGACCTTTTCGCACCCTGATCAAATTCTCGTTTCCGCAGTGAATATTAATATATATATTCTAATTTTAAATCTAGCTTGAAAACCATAACATAAGCGGGAAAAAGGAACCGTTGTCTGAAAGTTGACGATAGACTTCAAAAATTGTCGAAAAATGAAAATGTAGTATACTTAAATCCGACCATATGCAGACATAGAAAGACTGAATTTCCTGAGTCAGTTAGTGATGGAACAGCAAGAGAATAAACGGATGTATAGTGGCAAAGTCTATTTACATTTGTAGTGGTAGACCGTAGTCCGAACGCTGAACTGAACGCAAGGTCCGGTTCAGCGTTCGCTGATTTTCTTGGTGAACCAGACTGAACCGGACTTTTACATCACTAGCTGAAGCTTTAGTATGAAACAGTCATATTGTGCTGTGTGAATGAGTATTGTTCTTGCGCTCAGCGGCTCAGGTAATGGTTTCGCGGTTATGGGGTCCTTGTCTGAAAAAAAGTTGTGATTCCGCATAATTAGGTGTAACGTGGGAATGTCTCTTCTCCTGACTCCCAACGGTCGCAGTTCGGACATTGCAACCGCCATGCCATAACTGGTGGGAATTCTAAAAATCCTGGTATCTGATTGTTATCTGATACATTGATATATTGGCATATATGATATGAAGCGCTGCATACAAGGAGACTATGATCAATGGGCCATGATATGACGCGTGTTTGATAGACGATTTACATTTTATTATATTCTATTATAACATGCTATAACTGGTGGGAATTCTGATATAAGCAATGTCATATCGTGCTAAGTAGTTTTCAGTGATGGAACTACCTTCGAGGCGGACTTGTACATGCCACGCTCATCACGCTCGCTGGCACATAACTTGAAGTATATAATGGGCTACTGACTATGATATTACTTCCAACAAGCCATGTTGTTCCTCACTGGATCCTTCTTGACACTTTTCCTGGCTTTGTCAATCACAGGATCTCCCATTGAAGTTCGCAATTCCCCCATCATCGTCCCCCTTACCAGGAGACTGGACGTCTCCAATGCTACTATTGACCTCCTGCAACACGATAAAGCTCGTGCGGCGGCCTTCATGGACTACAATACACATAGCCGACGTGCTGCAATCATTCCTACGAGATTTGCCTCTTCGAGTAAATACACCGTAGCACTTATCGTTGGTAACCCCCCCACAACCTGTTAGTTCAACACTCAGAAAATATGCGGCTGCTAATTCATTATTGAAGACGACTTGCTTGTCGATACCGGTAGCGCGGTCACATGGATCACTCCATACGCCGAAAGCGGCAGAAACACCAAACAGCGTGTAGGGGAAATTTACGGTGGTGAGCAGTTTCCTGAAAAGTCCTTCTCTGGTATGTCATACAACAATGACATAAGTTGAAAATACCTACAATTATCTATAGGAACTTTCTTCATCGATACCGTCACTCTCGGTGACGGGCTCACCATCCCTGACTACGAACTCGCTGTTGCTTCTACTAAGACCAACTTTGAACGATATGACGGTGTCCTTGGCATCGGGCCTCGGAGTTTGACACTCGAGACCCTGAAAGATGACCCGGCTGCTACGTATCCAACTTTTACTGACTGGCTGGTTACCAAAGGCGCCATTCGTCAGAACATTGTTGGTATCTTTTTCAAGCCCGTCACTAAGGGTAGATACAGCGCTGTCGGAGAGCTCGCCTTTGGTGAACCTGACGATACCAAGTGCACTAGTGACATTGTATACACGTAAGCTACCTCAGCTCCTAGATCAATTCAGACTCTTAGGAATCATGTTGTTTCAGTGATATCACTAAGGCCCCCGTCTCAAGGAACTACTGGGGTATCGACCTGACAATCACTTACCGCGACGTGGTCATCTTGCTCCCCACCGCTGGTATCATCGCTACTAGCCGCGAATTTATTTACATCGCCTCCTGTGTGTATTTAGAGTGCAGCAAGTAATAATGGTCTAATCAGCGTTCGATAGATGCCTTTGACTGGTACCGGGTTGGAACCGGCGCTACTTTCGATGAGCCGACTGGTCTTCTCCGTATTACCCCTGACCAGTACGGGGCCCTAGGGTTTTTGAAGTTCCATATTGGCAACGTACGTCAATTCTGTCAGCTCTCACACCCCTTGTTCACCATTTTGCACAGCAAGAGCCAAAGCAAGTCCTCACTCTCATCGCTAACGCCCAAATCTGGCCTCGTTCTCTCAACTACAAGATTCATGGTGCTGAGGACAAAGGTATATATCTCATCATTAAAAGGCTGGACGAGCGCGAAAAGATGGGCTTTATTATTGGCTACACATTTATGCAGCGTTTCTACACCGTGTTAGATGGCGACAACCGCAAGGTCGGTTTTGCCACAACCCCGTTCACTTATGCCGTAACCAATTGGTAGTATGGGGTTGCCAATTGGTAGTATGGGATTGCCAAAATATACAAAGGATCGTTTTTCTGACGCAAAGCACCATACGCATTTGCATGGATGGTTGCCAACCATCCGTACAAATGCGTATGCTGCTTCCATACAGCAGAATCATTGCATTGATCAAGCTCATTCGAAGCGACGATACGAAGAGAGCGAGGCTCATTCGGTAGTGCAATCTTATCATTACACGTGGTCGAGAGTTGATTGGGCTTCTTTAGTACTGACTATCTACTAGTTGGACATCTTATTATTGATCTTGATTTAATGTGAATTGTCATACATCCACGATATTGTACCTTCTCTCAGTAGAATTTCATCGCAAATCCTTGGAGCATTAGTATATTTTTGACAGAATTATCATAATTAGACGCGTTATCGGAAATTCTGCTGATTCAACTGATTCAGATAATATGAAGAAATTTAGGACGGGAAGGTTTTCCTGATGTGAATCGCAGTGTAGGTAAAGTTATCAACATCATGGCATAGCATGCACATCTTGGAACATCAATTTGGGGACCCACAATTCACGGCTTTCACAGAGCATACTATTGGCGAACATAGAATTTTATCTCAGTTCAGACAGTTTGATTGTGTGTCAGGCTATCCTGTCATAATGATGCATAATTACCTCACCTGAATGACATGTAGTATAACAGTGATACTGTCATTTCTCGAGGTGTATAGTAAAAGATCTCAGGCGACCCTGTCATATTGATGCAAGAAATTGTTGTAGTTGTAAGGTATCAAGTAATGCAACAATGCTACAGTCTACACACAGGCAAATACATTGCATCATGATGCATGATATATTGATAGGTTATACATAATGCATCAGGCCTTTAGAATTGTGGTGCATCATGATGCATTGCTTCCCTCCTCCTGCCGCTGCCCGTGCCATCCCCTTTGTGTGTGCGTACCTTCTTTGATGCAGTGTCACTGTCCATCTATGGTAACCAGCACTGGCCTGCTGCATAATAATATTAGTGCTGCCGTGGTCCGGTTCCGTTCGGTTCAGAGGTGGTTGGATGAGAACCAAAAACCGGACCAAGGTTCGGTTCTAGTTATTTCAACGAACCTTAGACCGAACCTTTGCGAACGGTTCGCAGCGGTCAGGTTCGGTTTTTTTCTCTGTCTGAATGCGAACCGAACGCAAAAAAATTACAGCCAGGAAAAAAAAAATAGCAAGATATTTGTACTCGTAGTTACATGTCCAACGAAGCCGCATGTCCCTCAGCCTCTACTTCTGCAGAAAGGTGCCCATTCCTATATGCTCCCTTCAGTAGTTGTAGTGCCGTGAACGTGTCAGTCCCGAGTGCATTGCGTCGGATAGTCGAAGTGATTCCTCCGCTTGAGAACGCTTGTTTGGAAGGAATGGAGCTGCCTTGAATGGGTAGATAGTCTCGCGCAATGCGCGCGAGTGTAGGGTATTGCAGCGAGTGAAGCTATTAAGTAGATTTAGTAGCGAAAAAACAAATAAAAAAAAAGACTTACCCCCCACCAGGCCACAATGTCATCAGTCTCCTCTAGTGGCGAAGACAAGTACATGTTGAGCTCTTGACGAGGATTGTGAGTAAGGTGGTCTGATGTCTTGCGCGTCCTAATAGCCTCGCGCATCCAATCATCGCCATAGTGCTTGCATACACTGGCAGCTCTCGTCGGCAGAGCGGATTGCTCGTTGGTAGTAGGCGTTCGACTTGGTGGTGTATAATATTCATCGAACTACAAAAAAAATAAGATTAGAGTGGGAAAACAACATAGACGAGTACTCACCACGGCCTCCAGACGAGCTCTGCCATCTGCAACATCTCCATAATCCCACCGGCCTTCAACGTATGCGAGCTTATAGTTTGGATCCAGAACTTAAATTATATTAGATAAGAACGAGTTTGAAAAATTGATAGTACTCACCAAGACAAATAAAATAAACGTCCGATTGACTTGTTTTCTTGAAGTATTTGTCGACATTCTTGAGTCCGGCCTTAATTGCATCAGCGATCGGAAGATATTGTGGGTCATCTGCCATGGATCTCCATCGATCAGCGAGGCACTCTAGCGTAGGGATCGTTTTCCATGCGGTCGGATGTTTTGCTGACAAGAACGATTGCTGAGCCGTGGCTGGTTCCTTGAGGACTCGGTGAATAAGCCCGAGGTGTCTCCAATCGCTTCGATCGAGCTTGAAGTTGTCGTAAGTCTTGTTGCGAAGAGTTGGCACTTCGTGGCTTTCGTCGGCAAGGTTGGTGAAACGGTTTACAGCCTATTTAATTAAAATCAGGCCACTTTTAAACATTGAAAGAAAGAAAAAACTCACTTGACGCAAGATCAACATGCGGTCCAGGCATTTATATAGCAACGCCCAGCGAGTCCGGATCCATTGCAAGAGCTCAAGCTCAGGTACGTTTTCCTCTTTGCAAGCCTTGCGGAAAAATGCTCGAGCTTGAGGGGACTTTCGGATCTGAGGATCTCGATCAGCAAAAGAATAGTCTAAAAAATATAGCACGTACCTGCTCAATGAGGGCAAGAGCTTTGCCAAGTGAATCACCGGTATCGAATAAGGTGTCATCGTCGTCGTCGTTACTGACATCCATGGAAGAAAGCTGTTTATTTAAGGTGTCAAGGTCAGCGTCGTTGCCATTATCAAGCGCTTGTCGAATTTTCTTCATGAGAGCAGCTTGAGGTGTGGGGGTGACGGCATCAACGAAGTGGCGTGCTGCGAGATTAAGTATATGTTCTTGGCACCTGATGCGGCGCGCATCAGGTGCCCACCGCGTACCCTCAGGATCGATTTCTTGTCCAACTGCTTTCATGGTGGTATCATTGTTGGTGGCATTGTCAGAGGTCATCCATCCAACCTACAACACACTGATTAGATTCAGCGCAGCAAAGTAGTAAACTAAACTTTACCTTATTTCATAGTTCATATTTGTCAATGGTATCAACAATCAAGCGAGCCATATTCTGACCACTATGATTGCCCTGGATGTGCGCAAAACTGAGTTGCTCACAGCATAACTCCCATTGCTGGGGTTTATCATCCGGGCTCCAGATATAGTGGCCTGTGATGGAGAAGAAGGGGTGCCGATGATTGACATCCATGAATCGAAGGTCATCGAGACTTGACTGTCTACCTTTGCAAGACGCTCACGAATGACGTTGACCACCTGCACTGCGCGGGCCTTAACAGTCTCCGTAAGTTTCGTGTGGTGTGGCACGTCACTTTCAGCAAGGGCAGGGCGGACATAACGAAGCAAGTTGCGGAAGGCTGGTTTGTCGACGAGTTGCAACGCCTCGTCCTCGGTCACAATCAACTCCATAATATACTCCAGAAGCCCTGCCTTGGTGAACATGGGCGCTTTCGGGGCAAGGCTGCCATCGAGGGTGGATTGCCTTGAACTATCTATGAATCAGTACAACACACTACAATACGGCAAATGTAACTCACAGGGATTGAACCTCACCAGTTGGAACTGCTCGAGGGTGCATGGTGATGTTTGCGGCTTCGCAGCGTGACTTGTAAAGTTGAAAATGGGCTTTATTACTGATAGATATATAATATTAGTGATCATTCAATGGAAAGAAGACGTGAACATACCGACAAATGTGCGTGCATAGTGTAGAGATACCTCCACGAAACGTGTACTTGCTTTCAAGTTCACTGGCATCCTTGCAAGGTCTGCAGACCCAATGTTTGTCGTCGCGAGTGAAGATTGTTCGAATATCAGCGCTGCGCTCACTCTTTGATAAAGCGGCTCGGATGGTGGTGTCTTGAAGATCCTCGGGTTCGTCCTCAGGTGCTGGTACACCTTCGTCCTCGGCCTCATCCGATTGACCAGCACCGTGGTCAGTATCAATATCCGTGTCGTCGTCAGATAATGGAGCGGAGAGCTGTAACACAACCTTCTTCCTAACTAGTTGCTCAGTTGCACTGGATAATGCACGCTTGCGGCTTGTTGAAGAACAAGCGTTGTCGGAATCACGAAGGCGCGCAGAAGGTTTAGAGGCACGAATGGAGCGTCGAGCGCCGGCAATAAGTGGCACTGGTTTGCGTCCAGTCTGCAGTAGCACAGAGAAGGCATCTGTGGGTGGCTGGGCAGAGGAGGATGGAGCGGAAATGGGGACGGCATCATCAGGATCGTTGTAAAAAACGATGTCTTTGGCGTCCTTTAGAGACCCGTCTGGGTTGAGGGCACACTGTGCTTCAGGTTCAGACATTGTACCAGTAGTCAAAATATATCACTCACCTTGATCCCTTTATATGCGAATACCCAATCTCCTACTAACTCATAGTATGCATTGAATAATCCTAAGAAATATAATATGTCAATCAGTTTATTGCGCTTGATTTGACAGAAAAGTCATACCTTGAGCTTGATTGAACAGGTAGGCGTTATCGGACAGCAGGGTGTGCGGGATGCGAACCTCCGGACAGGATAAGTCGAAAAAAGTCTTGAGAATGCCAAAGGTCAAAGTGACCATGGCGAATCTTGAGAATCGAGAAGTCAAAATGATGAGAAGCGTGTGATTGAGCCTTGAAGGCGTTGCAAAGAAGATTCGGTTCGGGGTTCAGAACGGTTCGGGAAGGTCCGAACCTATAGATGAACCACACAGGAGTTAGCGGACCACGAACCTCATTCCGGTTCGGTCCGTGCAAAATGCTGGACCATGGACCGAACCAAGGACGAACCTGACCAATGGTCAGGTTCGAACCACGGTTCGGAACTGGACCACGGCAGCACTAAATAATATGATGCACCATGATGCATTGAATCTGTTACAGTCATACGTACCCCTATTCATTTTCTTATCTCCTTTACTTTGTATATTATGTAACATGACTCTGACTCATATGCTCAACGCATCTGTACTATAGTTGCCTTCCTTCTTTGGATATGCACATACGTTCTCACATCTCTTTTGGTCCGTGCGCACACATTGGCTTATTTAAGCACGTTGTACTATGCTTGTATACTTTACTTTAATCTTACTGGGTTTTACCTGGAATGTCCTTTGCTTAGGTCTCCAACCTAAGTCGTCTTGAATTGTCTCTAAGTCTAAGCACTCCTTAGCCTTAGTCTCTATTCTCGTCAATAACCTCTTAGACTTGTCTTTGAGGCCGAACCCTTGATAGTACTCGGAACGCGTTCCTTGTACTTTCACCTTGTCCTCTTCTGGACATTGTAGAACTTCCCAGCAGACCGTCTGTGTCTTTTCACTGTCGCTGGTGACACCACCCCAGTTCATAACAAAAGATTAAAGTCATCTAATCGTCGACTACCCAGTCTTCGACCCCAAACCCTGATAAAGCCCTAATGGACAGCAAGACAGCGCGTGTAGGCACCAAGAAAGTATAACTCACCAGACGAAACCATCATGACGACCACCAAAGAATTTGAATATAAAATCGGTCTCCCAACTGGTTTTGATGGAGATCGCGACAACTCTCTAGAATTCATCCAATCATGCAATCTATGCTTTGATATCAATGAAAAACTCTACACCACCGACAAGCAGAAAATCATCTTCATTACATCTTTCATGACCGAGAAGAACGCCAAATCTTGGAAAGAACAATTCCTTGCTCACACTCAGTCAACCGATTCCTCTGGACAAAAGGTCGGTTATGGGACGTTGAAAGATTTTATGAAAAGCTTCAATGAAGCTTTCGAACCAGTGGATACCAGAGGGACAGCATTAACGAAGCTCAGGGACCTCAAACAAGGAAGCGGCGATCTTCATACCTATATCGCTGACTTTGAGGCACTTGCAGCCAAGGCCCACATCACCAACGACACCACTAAGATTCAATTCTTCCAAGACGGCCTCAACTTAGGTATCCTAACCAAGCTTTTGCGCCAGGAGATGTCTCAGAGATATTCCATAATGTTGTATTGCAATGTGTTTCCATTGACAATTCCCACCACCGCCTTCTAGTGTTACGAGCACGTCATGCTCCACAGCAGAAGAAGAAGAACTATGGAAATGCACGTTACACACCCAATCGTGATTCAAATGCAATGGTTGTAGATCGGATCTCCGATGTGGAAAGATCCGAATGTATGAAAAGAGGACAATGCTTCGGATGCAAGAAAACCAGACATCGTATTCACAACTGTCCTGAAAGAAAGAAGAAAACTCCGCTCCATCAAACCGAGGTTAAAGACAAAGAAGAAGAAGAAACTGTGAGACGGCTTGTAGAGGATTTTTAAATTGGAGAAACAAAGATTCGACGTATGTTTCTCCCAATGTATTACTAAGGCTTGTATGTGCTGTAGGTGAAAGAAAAGAACTTCGTATTCCCATCACCCTTCACTCGCGTACACACTTAAAATCCGTCGACACCACCGCTGTCATTGATTCGGGCGCAGCAGGAACATTTATTTCCGAGGAGTTTGTGAAACTCCATCAAATCACACAACAAAAACTCAAAACACTCTTTCGAGTTACTACAGCAGATGGAACTCTTATCAAAGGAGGACCGATCACGCACTACTGTCTCCTAGTGGTCAAAATTGATGAATGAACCATGTATGGAAAATTCAATATCACTAAACTAGGACGAAGAGATCAAATCCTTCTGGGAATTCCGTGGTTACATGCAATGAACCCGAATATAGATTGGGCCACTGAAACACTCACCCTCCCTCGAACAATGAAATCTGATGAAATTGAAATTGATTTAAATACTGATCGAAAGAAGAATGGGCTGCCCCCAGCTTTCCATTGCCATCCCAAGAAATGGCAAAATTCACAACTCCCAAAATCCCTTGTCACCTTTCCTATTAATGTTCCTGATGTTCCGAAAGACCCAGAACCTGAAGTACGAATGCCATGTATTACAAACCCCACTCCCCACGTACAATTGCCGCGAGCAGTATCACCGGTTCCTCACGCAGAAAAGCACAAGAACGAATCCAAACCCGAGTATCGGATCAGACCAGAACCTATTGAGCAATGGCCAATAGAAGAACAGAAGTATGGGAAGAGAAAAGCGGAAGAAGAAATCCTTGGACAAGATACAAACGTACCGAAACTATCCAAATTCTATGTTCCCCCGAAAACTCTTCAGACCCCTTCGGCTTCAATTGAAGAAATCCCCGACGAAGAAGAACCTGTGCCCTCGTTAATCCCAACAGAGGATGATGATCAATTCAACACTATGCAAGACATCTGGCACACACCAGAAGTATGAGAGATTTCCTCTTACGAGCTTGGAGAAGGAGAATTCCTTGTGGAATACGATACAGATAAAATTAGCATGAGAATCGTCGAAGAAATATCCATGGATACACCTCTCACATGTGATGGAACTTCGTGACTGGAACAACTCCCCAACTATTCCACAAACTCCCTTCCTCCTCCGAAATACAGCAATAAAGCTCAGGAATTCGCTATGGACGAGAAGGAAAAAAAGAAGAAATCCTTTGAAGAATTGGTCCCGGAATACTTACATGACTTCATGGACGTCTTTGCTAAAGATGGACTAAACAAACTACCCCCTGAACGCCCTTGTATTGATCATCGGATCGATACTAAACCCGGTTTTATTCCTCGCACGTCTAAGGTTTACCCACTATTGGAGAAAGAATGCGCTGCCATCAAAATGTTTATCAATGAAAACGTTGCGAAAGGCTTCATCTCAGAATCAAAGTCACCCCAAGCTAGTGGCTTCTTCTTTGTGGGAAAGAAGAGTGGAGAATTGCGTCCCTGTCAAGATTATCGCTACATCAATGATTGGACAGTCAAGAACGCCTATCCACTCCCACTCCCTATCTCCCTTGTCACACGTCTTCACAACGCACAGTTCTTTATGAAAATGGATATCCGGTCCGGTTATAACAATATTCACATCCATCCCAATGATCGCTGGAAGGCAGCATTTACCACAGAATTCGGCCTCTTCGAACCGAACGTCATGTTCTTTGGCCTCTGTAATTCCCCAGCAACTTTCCAAGCGTACATGAATTGTACCTTCCAACAGGAAATCAATGAAGGATGGATGGTTATCTACATGGACGATATCCTGATTTTCTCCACAACAATATACTGCTGTCCAGGAGATTGGACAGCTCACCAATGCGGTCGTCGAAACTATTCAGCAATCAGTCGTTGAAACAAGAGCAGCCAGAAACCTAGTTGAAGAAGCCATTACAGATTTACCACAAACACAAGCCGACCTTGCCTCTCCACGAACTCCATCTCCTATCGAACAATCAACCTCATCGCCTCCCGTTATAGTCTCCCACGATCACCCCGCATGGCTGTACGAGCCCTGTACAGAAGAGCAGTGTGAAGCTGCAAAAGTATTAGGAGTTCCGGTCGCCGAGTTAGTAGCACTCGGTCCTCGACTTCATGACCTTCATATTCATCCCCCCATGTCCATTCCATCATCATTTGGTCCAATGGATCCTGTCTTGCCGGTCTTAGTAAAAGACTTTGGCATTACCTCCCCTTCATCCTCTAACAACTTCTTGTGGTTGCTGAACAAGGGACCACTCCTGACATCCCAGCGTCCGCGTACACACTCACCAGTAAACAACAGGCACAGCTCAGGCGAGACAACGCCTTCGCCTTAAAACGCATGATACGACGAAAGGGGAAGAAGCGCGCTAGATCCACTGGTCCCAAACCCATTAATTTGCCATCACCCTTACGCATGTCCACCTCTAACACTGATGAGAATATGAAGTGTCGAGTCTGTGGTATCACCAGGCATCGGCAAAAGAATTGCCCTGACTACCAGTGCCAAATTTGTCTGCGACATGCTCCTACCCATCTTTCTATCTACTGTCCCCAAAGAGTTGGAACTCCTCCATTTGTGTTAATCTGGAAGGATGATGGGTTCTACGAAGCACTTCGTTCTTGGGAACAACAGCTTCGCGATGAGTGAACTGAAGCAGCACAGAGGCGGGATTCCAAACGACATGCTGGTGCTGAAGAAGCCACATACATGAGGAGTGGGTCATTCCTTGATGAGGACTACAAGTATGGCGACGATCCCATTTATTATGCTAATCAGGACAAGTAAAGTCGGTGACTTTACATGTAAAACGGGGGTAATGTTACAATCGTACGTGCCCCTATTCATTTTCTTTGTCTAATTCACTTTGTATGTTACGTAACAAGACTCTGACTCATATGCTCAACGCATCTGTACTATAGTTGCCTTCCTTCTTTGGATACGCACTTACATTCTCACATTTCTCTTTGTCCGTGCGCACATATTGGCCTATTTAAGCACGTTGTATTATGCTTGTGTACTTTACTTTAATCTTACTGGGTTTTACCTGGAATATCCTTTGCTTAGGTCTCCAACCTAAGTCGTCTTGAATCGTCTCTAAGTCTAAGCACTCCTTAGCCTTAGCCTCTATTCTTGTAGAACCTCTCAGACTTGTCTTTGAGGCCAAACCCTTGATTGTACTCAGAATGCGTTCCTTGTACTTTCACCTTGTCCTCTTCTGGACATTGTAGAACTTCCCAGCAGACCGTCCGTGTCTTTTCACTGTCGCTGGTGATGCCACCCCAGTTCATAACACCTTCACACTAACCTGGAAGGATAATGGATTCTACGATGCACTTCGTTCTTGGGAATGTCAGCTTGATGATGAACAAACTCAAGCAATGGCTAGAAGAGACTCCAAATGACGTGCTGGTGCTGAAGAGGCCACGTATATGATGAGTGGTTCAGTTCTTGACGAAGATTACGAGTTCAGTGACATCCGATCTACTATGAGAATGCTCCAGAATAAGTAAAGTTCGGTGACTTTACGTGTAAAACAGGGGTAATGTTACAATCATATGTGCCCCTATTCATTTTCCTCTCGTCTTTACCTAGTATATTATGTAACATGATCCCGACTCATATGCTCAATGCATCTGTACCATAGTCACCTTCCTCCTTTGGATACGCACATACGTTCTCACGTCTCTCTTGGTCCATGTGCACATATTGGCTTATTTAAGCACGTTGTATTATGCTTGTGTACTTTACTTTAATCTTACTGGGTTTTACCTGGAATATCCTTCACTTAGGTCTCCAACCTAAGTCGTCTGAATTGTCTCTAAGTCTAAGCACTCCTTAGTCTTAGCCTCTATTCTATCGATTATCTTAGAGTCGTGACTCTTCGATTGAACCCTTGATCCTACTCGGAATACTTCCTTGTAGTAGTCCTTGTTCTCCTTTGAACGTAGTCGAACCTCCCAGCAGACCGACTGTGTCTTATCACTGTCACTGGTGACGCCATCCCAGTTCGTAACAGGCGATTCATTTTGTCTGCAGACAAAACTTGTCATCACATTTTGTCATCGCCTTAAACTTCAAATTTGGAGGGGTGTCTAATTGTTGGATAAAATTTAATACATTGACAAACATGTAGCGACGGACTAAACTTCAAGTTTTGTCCAACATCATTTCACGTGATGATTAAACTTCAAATTCACGCCGACGCTGAAAATCTGATTATATTTCATATTTTCATTAACGTATAATTAGTGGGAAAATGGTTGCGGATGCTTTCATATTTTGGATTTCACACAAAACTCTGACGAAATTTGAAGTTATGTACCCATCTTTATGTTAGTTTAAATTTCAAATATTTTCTTTGCATTTTGTACTACATATAAACCTTCCCTAAATATCGAAAATTCCGATGTGTCACCTAGAATGCTAATGTACCACTGATGCATTAGGGATCCTCGAAGATTCACCATGGTTTCTCAAAAAGGGAGTGGGAGCTGCAGTAATTGTTAATGCATTACAAGTGTCTTACAATTGTAATTACTTTATGCATTAAAATGACACTATGGGCTGGTTGATCTACCGTTGAGTCTCCTTTCATACCAGCCTATGTACTCTTGCGGGATCCCTACCTTTTTGAGGTTGTGTAGGAGCTTCTCGATGACAACGCTCGGGAATGCTGCTTTGACATCCAGGAATAGCATGGAAACGCATCCCTCCTTTGATGCCCAGGCGTCTGTAATGAATTTCGTTAGTAGGTGCAAGGAGTCTGTGGTCTAACGGCCTGGCCTGCCTCCGAACTGCCAATGATTCAAACATTCATTGACTTAACTCACGTTCATTTCCATAGAATGCCACCCATAATAAATACATCGCCTAGGTTAATGTAGCAAGCGTCATTGCTGAGTGCTGAGGTCCTAGAGCGGTTCAAACTGCGACCGGGGTCCCGACTGGGAATCATCATGAGTCCTTGGGAGAAGAGTTTTGTCAGACACAAATGACACGTAAAATCTTTCCCCGTTACATCACACTAGTCCAACCTGTTGTGCCTTCGGCACCCGTTTTTGGCACCCTGCCAATCTGAAAGAGTCGACTCGTTCAAAATGAGTTCAAAAGTTGTTCTGAACAACTTGGATTGGTATAGCTCAGAGCATACTAGGGCTGTTCGCCGCCGTACGCCGTATGGCGGGACTCTACGGGGCCGTAATACGGTCTCCATATCCGTACCGGTTGGCTAATCTAGTACGGAATCAATTTTGACCAGTTTCTCCGTGTCATACAATGACCTCTCCACCGCTTGCTATCAACTGCCCATCTCGCGATACTGCCTCCCCGTTCTTCAACACAACACCTGTTTTTAAGTCCCACAGACGAAGCATTTTACTGGAGGTTGAAGGGTTTGAGCGCTACTGAGGTGCTTGGAGAGATTGTGGGTGTCTTGCTCTGAGCTGCAGAGGTATGTGTTTTGTGTGTTTTGTGCCGCTTCACTGCGTCAACCTGCCCTGTTTCTAAGATGCTCAGGCACAAGCCCTCTGTCACCGTAACAGCAGCTCACCTGTCTTGTGATCCATATGTTTTTACACCGCTCTCATCATACCGGTCGCAATTTTTGTTGGGTGAGTAGATCACCATCAATACCCGCTGACTTCCAGTGTTAATTGTTAGCACTGTGTCCTAAAGAGGAGATCGAGCTATGAACACGCAGCAACACAGCAGGTGAATGGAATTGGACACGCCGTGAAAAGAAGCAGAAGTTGCCATAGTACTTAATAGAAGAGCACGAAAAGGAGAAAGAACGATGAACACACAATCAAGCTGTCCGAACTGAAATAAGATTATATGTTCGCCAATACGGTCTACGAAAGGTGTGAATTGCGGGTCCCCATGGTCCGAATTGACGTTGAGACTCAAGATGCGAATGCTATACCATAACGTCCATGACTTTACCTACGCTGCGATTCAACCACCCATACAAATCCGTATGCGCTTTGCGTAGAAAAACAATCCCTTGTACATGATGGTAATTACAGATTAGTTGGTAGTGGCATAAGTGAACGAGGTCGTGGCAAACCCGACCTTGCGGTTGTCGCGATCTAAAACAGTGTAGAAGCGCTGCATAAATGTATAGCCAACCATAAAGTCAAACCCTGCGCCAGTTGCCGTTCTTAGGCTTTTAATGATGAGATATATGCCATCGTTCTCAGCACCAGGAAGCTTGAGGTTGAGAGAACGAGGCCAAATTTGGGCATTAGGGATGAGACTGAAGACTCCCTGTGCAAAACGGTGAACAAGGGGTGTGAGGGCTGACAGAATTGACATACGTACGTCGCCAATATAGAACTTCAAGTTCTGTAGTGCCCTGTACCGGTCAGGGGTAATACGAAGAAGACCAGTTGGCTGATCGATGGTAGCGCCGGTTGCAGCCCGGTACCTGCCATAGGCATCTATCGAACGCTGATTAGACCATTATTACTCGCTGCACTCTACATACACACCGGAGGCAATGTAAATAAAGCTGCTGCCAGTATCGATGACACCAGCAGTGCGTAACAAGATGTCCGTGTCACCGTAAGTGATTCTCTGATCGATACCCCAGAACTTCTTTGAGCGGGGGGTGTTTGTGACATCACTGAAACAACATAATTACTAAGAGTCTGGATTGGTCTAGGAGCTGAGGTAGCTTACGTGTATACGATGTTACTAGTGCACTTGGTATAGTCAGGTTCACCAAAGGCGAGCTCTCCGACATGGGTGGCTCTATTCCCAATGAGGGGCATGAAAAAGATACCAACAATGTTCTGACGAATGGCGGCTGCGGTAACCAGCCAGTCAGTAAAAGTTGGATACGTGGCATGCAGGTCATTTATCAGGGTGTTGGCTGTCAAATCTTGAGGCCCTATGCCAAGGATACCGTCATAGACCCTGAAGTTGCTCACAGTAGAAGCAACAGCGAGTTCGTAGTTGGGGATGGTGAGATCACCGAGAGTGACGGTATCGACGACGAAAGTTCCTGTAGATAATTGTGGGTATTTTCAACTTATGAAATTGTTGTATGTCATACCAGAGAAGGATATTGTAGGAAATTGCCCACCACCGTAGGCTGTCCTCACACCCTGTCCGGTGTTGACGCCGGTTTCGTCGTATGGAGTGCGGGCACCAATCCATGTGATCGCGCTACCGGTGTCGACAACCAAGTTGTCTTCAATAATACATTAGCAGCCGCGTGTTTTCTCAATGATGAACTAACAGGTTTTGGGGGGGCTGCCAACGCCAAGTGCCACGATGTATCTACCCGAAGGGGCGAATGTCATAGGAATGATTTCAGCACGTCGGCCATGCATATTGTATCCCCTGAAGGCCATCACAGGCGCTTCATCGTGTTGCACGTGGCCAATAGTACCATTGGAGAAGTTCAGTCTCCTGGTAAGGGGGGTAATGATGGGGGAATTGCGAACTCCAACAGGCGATCCCGTGATTGACAAAGCTAGGAGCAGTGTCAACGATGATGCAGTGAGGAACATGGTTTGTTGAAAGTAATATCATACTCAGTAGACCATTATATACTTCAAGTTATGTGCCAGCGAACGTGATGACCGTGGCACGTACTATATCGAAACGTGCGCCTCGAAAGATAAGGTAGCGAGTCCCAACATGAGTGCAAAGATTCGACCTCTCGAGTTGGTGGCAGGAATTTCAATACAAACATTCATGACATTAGTAAACCTATGAGTTCTTGCTGGCGATTGCCTTTATTTTGGGTATATATTACCTTATAAGCTAAGACTATACCGATGATTGACTCAACTCACGTTCATTTCCGTAGAGATGCCAGGGGCATTGCCCAGGTTAGTGTAGCAAACGTTGCTGAGCGCTGAGGAGAACGGCTGTCTTTGGGAGTCAGACACGTAAAATCTTGGCCCGTTACCGTCACGTTAATGATATAAGCGTTAATAAAGCGTCCTTGTTTCCGAGTGAAATGATCCTACATGACCGATCAATACCTTATTGGACGGTTATCATTAGATTTGGCTTGCCATCACAATCTCAGTTGGCTTCGACTGCTTTTCACAATGAGGAAACGCAAGTCATCAGAAGATTCAACTCAAGAAACCCGCGCATCTACTTAAGCGGCAACACCTAGTAAAAAAAGTTCGGTACGTAGCTTTAAGTTATAAGAATCATTTAGTTAACTGTACTCCAAATACTGACATAGAAGCATCCTTCTTCTAGTACAAACCTCGTAAGAAAGTTTATCGGAATCTGGGAAATTCAGTTGAGGACAGTATGCACAACTTATGTAAGGACCTTTGTGAGTCCACAAACATTGAATGTCCTAGAATACAACTCAGATTACCATAAGCGCTCGACGGATTCCTGCAACCGTAGTCTTGTTCCCCCGAATGTCTATCATGAACATGCTTCAGGTTCTCAAATTTGCTCTCCATTCCCTGCACTCCCTAAATACTGGAGGTCCGCAGATTCAGGCTGTTCTGTCTGGTGTAGAAATAGAGGTCGATACCCAATCGGCACTTCAGGATGCCCAAGAGCCTGCAAAACGCATGCATCCACGTCCGGGACCTGCAATAACCGTGGTTGCTGTTGACCGGGATGCACAAACGGATCTCCATAATGCGGTCAAGTTCCAGTACACATCTCTCAAACCCCTCAGGATATTCGACGAAGTTATTGGCAAGATTGTGGATGTATGCAAGCCTCTTCTTGATCGGAATTGAGCTGATCCCATTTCACAGGTACATCCATATGCAAAGATAACATTGGGCGTGTTGTCTTGTACAGCCGAAGTATGCATTCTTTCATTCTTTCCCACTTCTGCTCAGCAATCATTTGTCGTTTGTGCAGGTTATCCTAGCTCAAGTGGATCGCGACGCGGCGGTAATCAAACTTCTCGAGAAGTTGTGTCAAGTCTACTGTTTCATAACATAGGACGAGATACTTGGAAAAATGTCGTCGACGCGCATTATTCTTGGCCAGATTTCTCAGCAGACACGTGAATGCGCCTATTTCATCAAGAGACAAAGAACGTTTGTGAGCCTTACACGCCGTTGTTATGTATCGTCTCAAGCTTATACCATCATAACAGGGAACAAATATGGAAAGAACGTTGTCTCGGAAATGGACGATACGATCGAAAAGTACGATGACGTGTTTAATGGGCTCATGAGAAACTTCCAGAACAATGTTGCTCGCGACGTAGCCATACACGTCCACCGTACGGGTAAGGGTTCAAACGTGCTTGTCACTTTACATATATTCACACCTTTTCAGAAGAAATATTGGACCTCAGCGGTATGACTTATGCAGAAGGCGCGGGACTAGATACTAGAAGAGAATGCCTTCAAGGGACGCGCACGGAAATCCTTTTCGAGATCACGAAATGGGTCAACAGTACTGGCGACGATGTTCCACGCGTGCTGTGATTATCTGGCTCTGCGAGCAAGGGCAAACCGGCCATCGCTCACACCATTGCCTAGTGGGCCGAAGAGGTGGGAGGGCTCGGTTCGTGTTACTGTTTTGACCGTCAGCAAGAAGCAGATCGTCGCCATGAAAAGGTCTTTTCCACGATCGCGCACGACCTGGCTGATCGCGACCTGGAGATGAGGCGGGCATTAGCAGATGCAGTCAAGACCGCGAATTCATCCAAGAAAACGGCGGATATTGTCTAGCGGTGACAGAAGCTTCTTATCGAACCACTGGAGAAGTCGTATGGGTCGTCTGTGGAACCCATCGTGATCGCGATCGATGCACTGGACGAGAGCGGTGAAGCAGAGACACGGAGAGACCTCCGTATTCTAGCTGGCAAACATCCAAATCCCGCTGTTCCCAAAATCACAGACCTCCCTGGCAACCTCCCCTTCATCGTTATGTCTCGCCCGCTTGGTGACATCAAAGACGAGTTTCGTGGGGTTCAGCATATTCGACTGATGTCGATGGATAATACTTATTCCACCGACGCTCACAAAGCGCAATATCCATACTTACGTATCGAAGGAAGGGCTTGATTTCCAGGACGGAGAGTTCGCCGTTCTTGCTGAGAAAGCTGATGGACTTTTTGAATGGGCACGTTTCGCCCGCAGATATATCAAAGGGTCCTGTGTAGGACTATCTCCAATTGAATGCTACCAGGCTGTAGCATCACGCGATGTTGCCGAGAGAAGCGTGCTGTTGCACAGCATGTGTGCCCTCATTTTAATAGATATCATGCCCATGGATAAATCTCCCCATGGCCAGCACTCGCAGAAATCGCGTTTTATCGCGTTGATGGCACTAGCGAGATTCCACTCAGTGATGGGACAAATACTAGGCACAGCTTAACCCCTTCCTTTAGCTTCCCTGAACGCTATGAGGCGGCATATTCCAATGGGAGAGGACATTTTCGCTGTCGACCTGGTATTAAAAAGAATGGGCTCCCTCCTGAGCGGTACCACGAACCCAGACTCTCCGATCCGGCCCCTTCACGCATCCTTCCGCGATTCTTAACGGACAAGCGATCAAGCGGAGAGTTTTTCGTCGACTTGTCAAAGGTGCAACGCGACCTTGCATTCGCATCACTTCGAGTGATGGAACACAGTCTTCGTTTCAATATCTGTGATTTACATTCATCGTATCTGCCTAATAGCGGAGATCCCGGGCTGCAAGAACGAGTGCAAATATGCATCCCCCCACATCTGTCGTATTCATCTCGATTTTGGACTTTGCACGTACGAAACACAGTCTTCGAAAAGGAGCTCGCGAAAGAAGTAAAATTGTTTTTCGACCACGAGCGGCTGTTGTTCTGGCTCAAGTCACTCGCTCTCATTCATGCGCTCAGTGGTGCAGTACCTGCCCTTCCGCTCATTGCCCAGTGGTTAAAAGTGAGTGCACTGCTACTAGGTATCAGATGAAGCACTCATGGTATTCTCGCTGGACGGCACTCGCATCGTCACTGGTTCTTAGGATTGCATTGTTTGCCTATGGAATACAGCGACAGGGGAGCCAGTTGGTGAGCCTTTGCGGGGGCACATAAATTGGGTTAGGTCGGTCTCCTTATCCCCGGACGGCACTCGCATTGTCACCAGTTCTGTGGGTAGGACTTTTTGGTTGTGGGATGCAGGGACGGGGGAACCAGTCGGTGAGCCCTTGCGGGGGCACACTGATTGGGTTAGCTCTCACCGGACGGTTTTCTGGATAATGACAGTGGGTGGGTGGTAGGACCCCAAGATCGGCTGTTATTCTGTGTACCACCCACTTGTCGAGGCCTATTATATAACCCTACGACTGCATTAGTGATACCTAGAGGAGGTTCTGATCTCTATTTGAGCTGCATGGCACATGGACGGCACTGGCAACAATGTCGAAAGGAGTGAGTATCTTCAAACCCCTTTCCGCTCCTCGTACTGAGTAAAATCAACATTTTCAGACCTTAGTATTGCGAATAATATACAGGAAAGAAGCATTGCCCTTGGAAAAAACTGCAATATATAGTCATGTCTTGGTTTCACCGATGCCAGGTGCTGCACTGGAGCTAAGTGCAGGAGAAAGCGGAATCTGGGCTTTGGCTGCTGCTGTTATAGGATTGACCATGCTGTGAAAATAGCCGATTGGAGAAACTACTGTACGATTTTTCTGTGATTCATATATTGTTATTGTTCACAACATAAGACAGATTGCAACCTTGGAGCTATAACCACATATCAGTGGATTCCAAAAACCAACATTGTTTAACATTTTGTCTCGCCTTGTTATATTACTTTGCCTTATGACATCACTCAAGAAAATTTTAGGCTAGAAGTGACTTCTGCTAATGTGTAAATCTCACTCGCATTGTTACAGTTCAATGAATGCATTCATCATCTGATCATGCCTTGACCCAAAGGATGTCAATAGGTTTCTAGTAGATCTCGAGACATACAGCGCACAGTGTCTGCATGTTATTTCTGAGATGATCAAGACTCTGGTTGAGGGGAAACCTATTAACGCCTGTGGTACGTTGCACATTTTTGTTGAACTGAAAAGTTTATCTCGGATGATTTTGTGACAGTGTTTTTAGTTTTCATACAGACTGTCGTTTGTGGTGGCGGTGACCTGTCACTTACCAGTCCCAGACTGCACTTATCTCATCACGGCCTTGCCACGCAGTTTTGATCCCATGCCATCCATCTCGTCTATCTGTTCTTTTTTCAAAATTTATTCTCTTATTTTTCAACACATCAACACACTAAGAATTTGTCCCGCTAACTGACTAATGCATGCAAACCCTCCGCTCGCCCGCTCCTTCTATGTTTTTCGACAGATTTAACGGGTGGGATGTTTGCGCCTGACACAACCCAACTATGTAAGAGTTGGGCCCACTCTCGATCTTTGATTCAGTCACAGGTCATACATTCACAGTTTTTAAATATTCCTCTATCCTGAAATTTTCATCGCTCGAGCACCAGTAAAATTTGGACAGAAGCAAGTATTCCCGTCACAAACTATTTACATGCGGTGCCATTAACCACATTGTACCAACGAAAAAGTAGAAACATAGCTCACCGTAGCTCATTAGTCACACACATGTATGGTGCTTTTTGTCTACCACGCTGGTGAGTCAACAGATTCTGGATGAAACTACTCATACTCACCACTTTGCCATTATCATTTGATTCGATCCACCCTGACACGCATTTATAGCCAGGGCAGCACTGATCTTTATCCACATTGCAATATCCGGCAAGCTTGATGCATTGACTGTCAGCACTGACAGTCATAGACACTGTCAAAGCAGCAATAACAGCGAGTACGACTCGGAAGGAGGGACGCATTATTTGTGTTCTTAGAAATAAATCGGTAGTAGGAAGGAGTCCTTTTATACCATTCTGAGCAGAACTTATAACAGACAACATTTGCCCTGTCGGCAGATAGCTATTTGCAATTAATGCCAGCAGACCTCGAATTTGACTCGACTACTCCCAGTATTTTATGGTGAGACAGAAGAACAAGATCCCTGTAGGTAAGGAGGCCTGGTCCTGGTCATCCAAGTGAGGATCGTTGTCTGAACATGGGCGCCACGTTTCCCCTCCTACTCTAGTGATCCCTTTGTGGATATTCATTTTGGATATAACATGAATGTGACATGTACAGTGGTTCCATCATCCTTTAATATTTTCTGGTGTTTACGTAGTCAGCATCCGGTCAGAGTTTATGTTTTTGATGTAGTACATTCATTCTGCGTCATCCGTATAAGCGGCTAGCAGTAACCTGGTATAACTTGTACTGGACGAATGATCTGCTACGAAATGTTGCTTGAAGAGCATCTGTGATCTTCATCGTTGTCCAACGAGAACAGACGATACTCACCTTTGGGATCGTGTTGCTATATCTCAGCTGCTGACAAAGTCGAAGTTGGATTGTAAAGGCTCGAATTCACGCAGAGGACAGACAACCGCTCGATGGGAATGAGAATGGCGTGTGGGCTGCGATATTTGAAATAGGTGGAAGCGCCATGACATGAATGTATTTGCAACCTGATGGAAAGTTGTGGGTAATTATGAGAGCGGTGGTATGAGTCCCACACTACTTTAGTAGCAATGCTGCGATCTCTCTTCGCCAGTCGGCATGGTTGCCACAAGTTGATGAGCTCTAAGTTAAGGTGCAAAGGCCCAAAGTAGGGCGGGTACCAGCACTGAGCAGCCTACTAAGTCACGGATCACCCGAGCATTCCAAATTGTAACAACACCTTGACTGATGCTTCTTAGCTGTTCTACGGTGCACATGTCCATGTGCACAGTACCAGTGTGTTGTTATTGAAGCAATCCCCAAGTAAATGTTTCGCAGTCATGGAGAATAATATGCTCAACATGTTTGCGATATATTTTACATCCATTGTTCAATATTAAACCCAAACATATAACACACTGCATTGCTCACCATAGTGGAAAGAACAGTTAAGTAGGAGATCGAGCTCAGATGAACGCCCAGCAACACAGCAGGGTGAATGGAATTGGAGACTCACGACGCCATGATAAGAAGCGGAAGTCGGAATGATAGTCAATAGAAGAACACAAAACAATGGCAAAAGGCTGGTGGTGAGATGGACGCCAGGCCATGTAGGAATACCGGGGAACGAGAAGGCAGATGAGAGGGCAAAAAGGGCAGCAAGGAAAGACGTCTCGGAGGGGAGACTTCTCCCAAAGTCTCTAAGGACGGCAGCGAAGGATCCCATCACGCTACCAATCAGCAAATCGTCCACACTCCAGCAGTTTCGAGAGCGAATCAAGGAAGAAGCAGCAAAGGTCATGCACCTTTCCCCCCGTTTCGCTGCCTTACAGACCATAGACCCAACCGCTCCGTCGAAACACTTCGCAGGACTCATTGATCAATTCCCGCGTCGTCACAGCTCGCTTCTCTTCCAGCTCAGAACAGGACACATTCCTCTCAACAAACACCTACACCGTATAGCGAAGTCAGAAACAGCAACATGCCAACAATGCAACGAAGGAAACGAGTCAGTCCATCACTTCCTTCTCACCTGCCCAGCATACACCAGACAACGCAACATACTCAGACAAGAACTAGGAACGAGAGCGCACCATGTGAAGCACATTCTCAATGACGCTGAATGTCTAAAGTCACTGTTCACATTCATAGCCAAAACGAAAAGATTCGAGCCAACCTTCGGAGACGTATCACCACCAAAGGACAAGAACGACAAAAACAGCTAGACGCACCCCAATCCCTGTAACAACCCCCCTTTCACCTTAAGATGGTGTTAACGTCCGCGCCTCGGCCAGGACCATTGAACACGACCCAACATCCACGGACGCGCACATATGCATCAATTAGAGTAAATACCGCATGTAATGTCTATCATAGGGCTCCGCCCCAACGGACACAAAACAAGGATTCAAAAAAAAAAAAAAAAAAAAAGAAGAACACAAAAAGGAGAAAGAGCGATGAACACACAATCAAACTGTCCGAACTGAGATAAGATTCTATGTTCGCCAATAGCCTAAAGCCGTGAATTGCGGGTCCCCGAATTGACGTTGTCGAGACTCAAGATGCGAATGCTATGCCATGACGTCAATAACTTTACCTACGCTGCGATTCAACCATCCGCACAAATGCGTATGCTGCTTTGCGTCGGAAAAATGATCCCTTGTATATTTTGGCAATCCCATACTAATAATTGGTGCTGTCATAAGTGAACGGGGTTGTGGCAAAACCGACCTTGCGGTTGTCCGAGTCGCTACTATCCAACACGGTGTAGAAGCGCTGCATAAATGTGTAGCCATTAATAAAGCCCAGCATTTCGCCTTCGCCCAGCCTGTTGATGATGAGATATATACCATTGATCTCAGCACCAGGAATCTTGGAGTTGAGAGAACGAGGCCAGATTTGGGCGTCAGCGATGAGAACGAGGACTGTCTCTTGCTCTTGCTGTGAAAAATGGTGAACAAGGGGTGTGAGGGCTGACAGAATTGACGTACGTTGCCAATATGGAACTTCAACTCCCCTAGGTCCCTGTACTGGTCAGGGGTAATACGGAGAAGACCAGTCGGCTGATCGAAAGTAGCGCCGGTTTCAGCCCGGTATATGTCATAGGCATCTATCGAACGCTGATTAGACCATTATTACTCGCTGCACTCTAAATACACACAGGAGGCAATGTAAATAAAATTGAAGCCAGTATCGATGACACCAGCAGTGCGTAGCAAGATGTGCGTGTTGCGGTAAGTGATTCTCTGCTCGATACCCCAGTAGTTCCTTGAGGAGAAGTCGTTGGTGACATCACTGAAACAACATAATTACTAAGAGTCTGGATTGATCTAGGAGCTGAGGTGGGGTAGCTTACGTGTATGCAATGGTACTATCGCACTTGGTATAGTCAGGTCCACCAAAGGCGAGCCCTCCGACAGCGGTGTCTCTACCCCCAGTGACGGGCTTGAAAAATATACCAACAATGTTCTGACGAATGGCGCTTGTGGTGACCAGCCAGTCAGTAAAAGTTGAATACACGGCAGTCGGGATATCTTTCAGGGTATTGAATGTCAAAGCCCGAGGCCCGATGCCGAGGATACCGTCATAGCGTTGGAAGTTGGTCGTGATAGAAGCAACAGCGATTGGGTAGTTATGGATGGTGAGCCCGTGACCGAGAGTGACGGTGTCGACAAAGAAAGTTCCTATAGATAATTGTAGGTATTTTCAACTTATGATACTGTTGTATGTCATACCAGAGAAGGACCTTTCACGAAACTGCCCACCACCGTAGGTTTCCCCTACACGCTGTCCGGTGTTGAAGCCGGTTTCGCCGTATGGAGTGCCGGCGCCAATCCATGTGACTGCGCTACCGGTGTCGACAACCAAGTTGTCTTCAATTATAAATTAGCAGCTGCATGTTTTCTGAGTGTTGAACTAACAGGTTGTGGGGGGGTCGCCAACATCAAGTGCTATGGTGTATCTACCTGTAGAGGCGAATGTCGTAGGAATACTTTCAGCACGTCGGCTATGCGTATTGTAGTCCCTGAAGGCCGCCACACGAGCTTTATCGTGTTGCACGAGGTCAATAGTACCATTGGAGAAGCCCAGTCTCCTGGCAAGGGGGACAATGATGGGGTAATTGCGAACTTCAATGGGAGATCCTGTGATTGACAAAGCCAGGAGAAGTGCCAAGGATGCAGTGAGGATCATGGCTTGTTGGAGGTAATATCATACTCAGTACCCCCTTATATACTTCAAGTTATGTGCCAGCGAACGCGATGACCGTGGCACGTACTATATTGAAACGTCCCCCTCCAAAAAACAGTGATGAAGTAGTTCCGATCCGAGTCACAACATGAGTGCAAGGAATTGACCCCTCGATAAAGTGTGGTAAGAGACGGTTTAATTTTGATCCTGGAAAGTGGTAGGAATCTCAATACAATTCACCTAGTTAGTAGTTACTGCCAACGATTCAAACATTCATCGACTTGACTCACGTTCATTCCCATAGAATACCACCCAAAATAAATACATCGCCTAGGTTATCAGAGTCACATCATCATTATGAGTGCAAGGATTCGACCTCTCGATAAAGTGTGATAATAGTAGTGTTCCTTGGATAACCTTCTTTGGAGTTATCCACCGTGGATATCCAGAGAAATCGAGGACCAATACTAAGTACAGTAGAAACGCTCATAATGCATAAATAAATAGAACCAGAACAAATCACTAAAAAATCATTCTTGGGCGCAAAAAAATATACATTAACAGCAATGGATGGACCAGGTTCGTTTCTATGAACGAATAACTGTGCATATCTTGAAAATTTTTTATGCATTATGCAATATGAGCATTTCTAGTAACTGTAATGACATATCATACATAAATCTATTCCACGTCGCAAGTCTGTCTCCGTCAAAACCTTCTCTTGCGCACAGATGCATTCACCTAGTCATTCACGTAGATAACTAGGTGAGTGGATAACTAAATATTTATCCACGGAACACTAGGTAAGAGACTGTTTTCTTTTGATCCTGATGGGCGGCAGGAATTTCAATAGAATTCGCCTGGTTACTAATGGTTCAAACATTCATTGGCTTACCTCACATTCATTTCCACAGAGATGCCACTTATCACGAATGCATTGCCAGGCTAGTGTAGCAAGCATTGCTGAGCGCTGAGGAGAGCGGTTGCAATGTCCGAACTGCGACCGTCCCCGACTGGGAGCCACAAGTCCTTGGGAGAAGAGTTTTGTCAGACACGTAAAATATTCGCCCACAGGCCACGTTACAGTTCATAATTTGATTCTCATCACTGATTCAATTTGATTTTTAATTAGAGTCTGTTCGGAAACTCACGAGTTGACAAATATTTGCAACATTTGATGTTGCGGCTGTGTGTTCGTTCGGCATCCTCCTCCTTCCAGCAGGCGGAGCTCAAATGTAACTTCATGTACATACTCTCCTATAGTAGTAGCGTGCATCAGGGAATTTCTACCAGCAGTCCTTCCTGGACTCGTGGCTTATGGCTACTCATATCCTCTAGTTACTTTCACAGGATGCTCACAGTTTTTTCATGCCCTCCATTCTATTCAAACTATGTGTACTTGCCAGATGAATCAGTCTCTTCAAAAA
This sequence comes from Suillus spraguei, assembly GCA_016800925.1. Lineage (NCBI taxonomy): Eukaryota > Fungi > Basidiomycota > Agaricomycetes > Boletales > Suillaceae > Suillus > Suillus spraguei. The sequence continues at coordinate 29,845 of JABCPU010000042.1, read as the reverse complement.
TCTGCTACAACCCCAAGTTCTGGCCTTTTTTTAAGAATGCTATTGGGGCTCTTGATGGCAGCCACATCCACACTACACCTCCTACCTTTGAATGTGCTGCCTACCGTGATCACAAGGGTCTTGTATCTCAAAATTGTTGATTTGCATGTGACTTTGACATGAACTTTACTTATACTCTGACCAGCTGGGAGGGATCTGCTGCTGATGCGCATGTTTACCAGGTGGCCTGTGCAAGGGATCTGCATATCCCTCAAGATAAATATTTTCTGGCTGATGCTGGCTATCTGCTATCTCGTGGACTGCTCATCCCATATTGTAGTGTGTGCTATCATCTTGCCAAGTGGGGACGTGCGAGTGTCAGGTCAGTATTTCATTCTGATGTTTGCAACCACCATCAATCTCACAATTCCAGGCCATGTAATAAAGAAGAATTATTTAACTTTCATCACGCTATGGCACACAATGTAATTGTGTGCATCTTTGGTGTCTTGAAACATCACTTTTGTATACTCATTCTGGCACCAAAATATAGTGTACATATCCAGGCTCAGATACCAGCAGCTCTATGTACCATTCATAATCTTATTTGTCTCCACGACCCACAGGAAGGCCTGCTACCAGATGCCAACGAGCCATTGGACCAGCACTAATGGATAACATTGAAGGGTGTAAGGACCACACATGCTCTACACACAGGCCATGCTTCAAACTAGGAACATTCAAGACCGACCACATGCTACATGCTATGCAAATCCCGTCATTCATATCACCACTCATTCAATATTTGTACCCTCTTTATTTTCTGCTCTTATCTACCCCTTCAAGTGCCTTATTTGACCCTTACCACTTTTATATATATACCGCACATGTACACTCTCGTATTGAAGGTGAATCTGATGCAGCGAATTCTATGCTAGATTCCCCACTCAAAAAGCACCTTAGAAAGTCCTTAGAGCGTCTCGTCTGCTAATCTCTCTCAAAAGTATAGTCCTGTTTGTGTCCTAACTATGTCAATTCATCCCTCGCCACTATCACCTCTCACCATCTCTTATCTCACTTGTTATGAACTGGGTGGCATCACCAGCGACAGTGATAAAACACAGCCAGTCTGCTGGGAGGTTCAACTTACGTTCAAAAGAGAACGAGGACTACTACAAGGAAGTGTTCTGAGTAGGATCAAGGGTTCGATCGAAGAGTCACGACTCTAAGATGATCCGTAGAATAGAGACTAAGGCTAAGGAGTGCTTAGGCTTAGAGACAATTCAGATGACTTAGGTTGGAGACCTAAGTGAAGGATATTCCAGGTAAAACCCAGTAAGATTAAAGTGAAGTATACAAGCATAATACAATGTGCTTAAATAAGCCAATATGTGCACACGGACCAAGAGAGATGTGAGAATGTAAGTGCATATCCAAAGAAGGAAGGCGACTATAGTACAGATACGTTGAGCATATGAGTCGGGATCATGTTATGTAATATACAAGGTAAAGACGAAAGGAAAATGAATAGGGGCATGTACGATTGTAACATTACCCCTGTTTTACATGTAAAGTCACCGACTTTACTTATTCTGGAGTGTTCTCATAGTAGATTGGATCATCACTAAACTCGTAATCTTCATCAAGAACTGAACCACTCATCATATATGCGGCCTCTTTGGCACCAGCACTTGTTTAGAGTCTCTTCTAGCCATTGCTTGAGTTTGTTCATCATCAAGCTGCCATTCCCAAGAATGAAGTGCATCGTAGAATCCGTTATCCTTCCAAGTTAACATGAAGGGTGGAGTTCCGACTCATTGGGGACAGTAGATAGATAAGTGGGTCGGAGACCAATACCGACAAACCCCACACTGATACTCGGCACAATTCTTCTGACGATGCCCAAGTAGTCCGCAGATGCAGCATTTCATGTTCTCATCAGGGTTAGAGTTCACTTTACAAAGTGGAGTTGGGGCACAGTACGGCGATGGGGGCTTGTAGAGCATACATGTTTCTCTCCATGTTTGTGGGTAATACGTCTAAGGGCTCGTTCATTGCTAGAACAGATGTCCTCAATTTGGTTGTCGTCAACAGTATAAATTGAGGGCGCTGGTGTAACGACAGCTGCAGCTAGCAACTTGTCTGGGTCTGAGGAAGTTGTAGGCCCTAAGGCTTCTACAAGGACGGGAATTGCAGAGTCGAAGGTATGAGGGACGACCATAGTGGATGAATATGAAGTTCTTTTAACTGATGGCCGAGCACAATAATCTCAGCAAGCTCGTTATGTAGTTCTCCAGTTATGACCGCTTTCTCATGTGTGACGGAGCATTTGGTAAATAGATGAGGAGGTTCTGTGTCATCATCAAGTGTGGTGGTAGCGTTGACTGGGGATGGCGTGGGTTGTGTTTCATAGTGATGGATGGCGTCCATTAAACAAGCTACCAATCCTCTCGCTTCTCTAGAGTCAACTGTTGCTTCTTCAATTCCTCTGATAATGGTGTCGGCTGTGTTATTGGCTTCCTGAACAGCAGTGAGTAGGCCAGTAAGGGCAATGATATTAGAATGAGTGCCCAAATCATGGGTGGAAGGAGCAGGAATTGGGAATGGATCTCTTTGCGGAGAGGGAGGTCTAGCCATGCCTGCTCGACACTCAGCCATGATGTGAATATCCGTTTCAACATCAGCCTTAAAAGAATGGGGAAGGAGAAGCAGCCCGTAAGTGTGAATGTGTTTCTGGCAGTGTAGGATTTGTTGATGGATAGTATCATCTTGAATGTCATGTCATAGAGTTTCGATGAGGGTGGCTGTGCAGATGATATTGGTAAGGAGGATGGTGATGAACGCATCCTTGCTGGTAAGGATCTTTTCAATCTCGGTTGCATGTCCGGGACAGAGGAGGCGGCTTTGACAAAGGAGTTTCCATCAATGTTTCTGATGAGGTCGTCATATTGATCGGCAGTGGTGTAAGTTTCTTCAGTGATGGGGTGGATGTAAGCAGTAGGGAAAGAGGTGTTTGCGGAGCAAGTCATATCAAATAGTTTGTGGGGCTTATTCAATTCAAAGGGTGTGTCATTTCTTATAAGCATTCAGGATTCGTGCGGAATTTGCTAAGTTCTTTTTTGGGATCCACTCATGATCTCCCAATGAATCTTCCAGGAGACAAGATAGCGTCGCGATTGCCAGTTCATTTATGGGAAAGAATTGCTTCTACTTCGTATTCTTCTTCTTTTTCAATGATATCAGGTGGTGGTTCAAGGAAGTTCGGGCCATGTACATCATTTTCGCTATTGGACAATAACACAGAAGTGTGGAAAGTGGGGTGAATCTTCCACTGTGGAGGGAGTTTGAGTGTAAATGTGATAGGTGATAAGACATTGGTGATCGAGAAAGGTCCATATCACTTTGGTGCAAGCTTTTGTGATGGGAGTTTGAGTCTAAGATTAGCAGCAGATAGCCAGACCTTATCTCTGATCTTCCATGGTTGGTACTTATCTCCTCGGGATTGTTCCTTGTTTGCATAGCAATGTTATGGCATGCGATGGATTCTTCTTGGATCTTCTGCAGGGATCGAACTCGATCTTCTGCTGCAGGTATGGTAGAATCAGGGATTAGATGGGGAATGGCACGGGGTTCGTATCCCATCATGAGAAAGAATGGTGAGGCGTTTTGGGCATTGTGTTTTCGATGATTGTGAACAAATTCAGCGATAGGGAGGTGTTCTATCCATTCTTCAGGGTTGTTGCGGCAGTAGATACGCAAATAGGTTTCTAATTCTTGGTTTAATCGTTCAGTTTGTCCGTCGGTCTGAGGATGATAGGTGGTAGATGGGGCGATGGTATAGTCAAGGAGTCGTGCAAGTTCTTTTGAGAATCTTGATAGAAACTGCGGTCCTCAATCTGATATGACTTTGTCATGGAGACCAAACCGTCGATAGACATGTTTCAAAATTAACTTTGCTATGCCTTTAGAGGTTAGGTTACCGTTTTAAGGCAAGGGATAATAATTACCCCCTTCATAAGGCCATGGTCCACCATGACCATGATACTATCAAAGCCCCCTGAAACGGGGAGGTTAGTGATCATATCAACGGAGATTTGTGAGAAAGGGCAGGTAGCAGAGGAAGGAATGGGGACAAGTGGAGGTTGGACCAGATGAGTATCAGATTTCATTTGCTGACAAAGGGCACAACCCTCGACATATTTACAGATGTAGGCACCCATAGAAGGCCACCAGGCTTCTCATTTAATGAGTTCTTCAGTTTTGAAACAGCCAGGATGACCAGCACTGATATGATCATGATAGCGAGCAAGGAGAGCGGCACAATGGGTGGGAGGAATGTAAGCACGGTTCTTGAAATAGAGCACATCATGTTCGATCTTCCAATCGGACAATGCTGACTTCATTGGAGGAAGACAGACACCATCTAGTGCATCCGACACCATTTTGAATACAGGGTCGTCCAAAGGATCAGAAGTAGCCAATACATCAAGTAGATCATTATCGATGAGTTGGATGAACAGGGAATCAGGAAGAAGCACAGCATCTTCATTATCATGAGAACCATTGTCATGATCTGGGCGACGTGAGAGAGCATCTGGAGCAGCTAGTTTAGTGCCTGCAACATGATGCAGTTCAATGTCAAAGAGTGACAATGTCAATTGCCAGCAAGCTTGTCATCGAGTTAGCTTCTGCGCAGTACGGAAGTACAGAAGGTTTTTATGGTCAGTGAAGACGATGACAGTGTGGGCACTCCCTTCAAGATAGTAACACCATTTGTTTAAGGCATGGATAACTGCAAGTAATTCCCGATCAAAAATCTGATAGTTGCATTCCGCTGGATTTAGCGACTGAGATAGGTAAGCGCATGGGTGATAAATGCCATTTTCATCGGTTTGCAACAGGACACCTCCAGTTGCTACAAGAGAGGCATCAGTTGCAACCGCAAATTGCCGGGATGGATCTGGATTGCGAAGTACCAGTTGTTTTATAAAGTGTTCTTTGAGATTTTGGAAGGTATCCTGACATTGAGTCGTCCAAAAGAAAGAAGTATCCTTTTTTGTTAGATTGATGAGGGGTCGTGCGATATTGGAGTAATGGGAGATAAATGTGCGGTAAAAGTTGCAGAATCCTAAGAACAACCGAACATCTCTTACACTTTTTGGAACAGGCCATTCAGCAATTCCTTTTGTCTTGGCAGTATCCATAGCAATTTGTCCGGGCCGAATGATCATTCCAAGGTATTCCACTTCATCAGCGTCAAAGGTGCACTTTTCTGGTTTCAGGAAAAGATGTTCGTTCCATATCTTCATCAGTACTCATCTGGTACATTCGTGATGTTCCTCCATAGTTGTCGAGAAATGAGGATATTGTCCATATAGATAACCATCCATCCTTCGTTAATCTCTTGCTGGAAGGTGCGATTCATGTATGCTTGAAACATGGCTGGTGAATTACATAACCCAAAGAACATGACATTTGGTTCGTAGAGACTGAATTCCATTGTGAACACAGCTTTCCATTGATCTTCGGGATGGATGCGGATGTTGTTGTATCCTGACTGTATATCCATTTTCGTGAAGAATTGTGGATTGTGAAGCCATGCCACAAGAGATACTGGTAAAGGAAGTGGATAAGCATTTTTGACCGTCCAATCATTAATGTAACAATAGTCCTGGCAAGGACAGAGTTCTCCGCTCATCTTTCCAATGAAGAAGAACCCACTGGCTTGGGGTGATTTTGATCAAGAAATAAACCCCTTAGCAACATTTTCATCAATGAATGCTTTTACCAAAGTTCATTCCTTTTCTGACAGCGGGTAAACCTTAGATGTTCGGGGAATGAAACCAGGTTTGGTATCGATGCGGTGGTCAATACCGGGTCGTTCCAGGGAAGTTTGTTAAGTCTGTCTTTAGCAAAGACATCAGTGAAGTCATGGAAGTAGGATGGCACGAGTTCTTCAAACAATTTCTTTTTCTTCTCTTTTTTGTCAGTTGCGAATTTTTGTGCCTTGTTGCTATATTTCGGCGGAGGAAGGGAGATGGTGGGGTAATTTGGGAGTTGTTCAAGTTGGAAAGTTCCATCACAAGTAAGGGGTGTATCCATGGATACTTCATCAATAATTCTCATGTAACTTCCGTTGATGTCATATTTGACCAGGAATTCTCCTTCTCTGAGTTCATAGGATGATACTTCTTGTACCTCAGGGGCACTCCATACATCATGCATAGTATTGAATTGCTCATCTTCTTCGGCGGGCATGGTAGACGTCATGGGTTCATCTTGATCAGGAATTCCTTCAATAGAAGTGGAAGGAATTAACGATTTGGGTGGTACAAAGTATTTGGTTAACTTTGGAATGTTATGGGCTCATCCTCCAAGATCTTCTTCGGTTTTCTGCTTTCCTTGTTGTTGTTCCTTGATTGGTCGTTGTTCGACAGGCTTTGATGGCAGTGGTTGAGATTCTGGTTCTGACTCGTTCTTTCATTTTTCTACACGAGGAATAGGTGATGGGGGATGCTGTGGTATTTTTACTCATGGAGAAGTTTCGTCAATCATGAATTCATCAGGGATGTCAATGGTAGGAGTGACTACAAGTTTCGGAAGTTTCAAATTTTGCCATTTCTTGGTGTGGCAAAGGAAAGCAAAAGGTAGCCCGTTCTTCTTCCGATCTGTATCCACATGTTGTTCAATTTCATCAGACTTTGTCGTTCGTGGGAGGGCAAGTGTTTCAGCAGCCCAATCTATACTTGGGTTCATGGCGCGTAACCACGGGATTCCCAGAAGAATTTGATCTCTTCGTCCAAATTTAGTGATATTGAACTTTCCATACATGGTTCATTCATCAATCTTCACCACTAGAAGGCAATAATGCGTGAGTGGCCCTCCTTTGATGAGAGTTTCATCTGCGGTGGTAACTTGAAATGGTGTTTTGAGTTTTCATCATGTGATTTGATGGAGTTTCACAAACTCCTCAGAGATGAACGTTCCTGCTGCGCCAGAGTCGATAACAGCAGTAGTGTCGACGGATTTTAAGCGAGTACGCGAATGAAGGGTGATAGGAATACAAAGTTCTTTTCTTTCACCTACAGCACATACAAGTCTTAGTAATTTATTGGGAGAAACATACATCGAGTCTTTGTTTCTCCAAGTTTAAAATCCTCTACAATTCATCTCATGGTTTCATCTTCTTCATTTTGAACTTCTTTGACTTCTGTTTGACGGAGCAGAGTCTTCTTCTTCTTATCAGGACAGTTACAAATACGGTGTCCTGTCTTTCTGCATCCGAAGCATTGACCTTTTCTCATGCATTCAGATCTTTCCGTATCGGAGATTTGATCTACAACCATCACATTTGAATCGCAACTGGATGTGCAATGCGCATTTCCATAGTTCTTCTTCTGTAGAGCATGACATGCTCGTAATGCCAGAAGGCGTTGGTGGGAGTTGTCGATGGAGATGCATTGTGATACAACATTGCGGAATACATCTGGAACGTCGCCTGGTGCGAATAGTTTGGTCAAGATGCCTAAGTTAAGGCCATCTTGGAAGAATTGGAAAGGACGTAATGAACATGATCTTCTGCTTGTCAGTGGTATAGAACTTTTCATTGATGTCAAAGTATGAGTTGCATGATAGAATGAATTCCAGGGAGTTGTCACGATCTCTGTCAAAAGTGGTTGGGAAAACGATTTTATATTCAAAATATTTCCCAGTGGTGGCTGTAGTAGTCATGATGATGAATGGTCTGGTGAGTTATGCTTTCTTGGTGCCTACACGCGCGGTCTTGCTGTCTGTTAGGGCTTTATCAGGGTTCAGAGGGAGAGGTTCGAAGACTGGATAGTCGACGATCGATGTAGACTTTAATCTTTTGTTATGAACTGGGATGGCATCACCAGCGACAGTGATAAGATAAGACACAGTCAGACTGCTGGGAGGTTCGACTACATTCAAAGAAGAACGAGGACTACTACAAGGAAGTGTTCCGAGTAGGATCAAGGGTTCGATCGAAGAGTCGCGACTCTAAGATGATCTGTAGAATAGAGACTAAGGCTAAGGAGTGCTTAGGCTTAGAGACAATTCAGACAACTTAGGTTGGAGACCTAAGCGAAGAATATTCCAGGTAAAACCCAGTAAGATTAAAGTGAAGTATACAAGCATAATACAATGTGCTTAAATAAGCCAATATGAGGATCTAGATATGGAGGACTTACTGGGGTTTGATGAGGCAGAGGACAAGGGTACATATAGGATATAGACACAAACTTCGATGTATAGATGGTTGAAATCAAACACATGCATGGCTACATGACTTCAGGCGGGATGTAGTGGCACTATGAACTACAATTACAACAACTACGAGCAAACAGTGTGATAGTACAAGTGAACAGCATAATAGTACAAAGATGAAAGCAACAGGTACACTCAAGCAATCACCTCACAACTGCAACTGCAATGCCACATTGTGAGTAGCCACAAGGGTCTTGATAAAAGAACGATGAGCTTCAGTATGTACACTCATAGCATAGATCTCTATCACCTGGTCATTGCCAGGAGTAGAGAAGACCTTCATCAAGATACCCAAGTCATCTGCTGGCAAACTGGCATCCTCCATTTGCATAAAGTGCATGGCATGCTCAAGGGACAATAACTTCTTGGTTCCAGAGGGGACTGGAGATGGACTTGGATCAGGAGCAGGAGCAGGGGGGGAGTAGCACCTTGGGCATGAGCGACTGCTTTCTCCAAGATGTCGCCAATACGATTGATAGACCCTTGCATCCCCACCACAGCAGTGGCAGGGCTGAGCTTGGAACCTCATGTGTCACTAGTCATCAGTGAGTTTCCACTGCTTGTAACATGGGTATTGGCAATGTGGCCACTAGCAGCACGGCTGCTAGTGATGTGGCTCCGAATACCAGTGATATGCACAGATCGAGTTTTCTTTGCAGCTGTTAAGACTGTACTCAAAGGGTAAGAGATCTGAAGGGCTTTGGCCTCAGTTCATGCACTGTACCCCTTTGCCGAGTAATGCCCCTTATTTTAGAGGGAGGATATATGTCCGGAGATCCAGAAGTGGTAGCATAGCAGATCCGAATGTCCAAAGGTTTCGGATATGACACATCCAAAGGTTATCCGGAATGAGGAGATGGAACGAGGATTAAGACTAGTTTCAGAATGAGTTCCTTAACTAGAAACTAACAGAGGTAGTTTACCCAAAGGTAGAGTCAGAAATGTAGACTGTAGGAATCAATCCTAAGTCTCAGAAGATAACTAGAGTTGGAAGTAACTCAAGTCCGGAGGAACAGAATGAGCAGAATCTAAGATGATATTCGAACTAAGGTTCTACAGAGATTTACAAGTGGTTTATATACTGGAAGTAACTAGCACGGATAATCAGCGAGTCTGGGACCGAGGGCTATGTATGATGTATAACAGAAGTCTATTAGTTAATGCACAGCGGATCAGTAAGCACAATGAAACGAAGAAACTACCGCTGGCCTAAGTATAAGCGCAACAATAATCCTACTGAAGGTGCGAGTGAGATGTTCAACTCAAGAGGACTGCGATAGAAGCAATTCCTTCTAAGTTAGTGCAAAGGAATCAAGCAAGTATTAATAAGGCAACAAAGGTTCTGACTTCCAAGGTTAGCGGCAGTAATGGTATATCGGCAGTACTAGCACAATGTCAGTGGTACTCGCACAGTAAGGATTGCTGTAGCGGTTAGCTAGCGAGAGCAAGAACAAAAGTCACTTCTGCGAAATGAATATAGTACTACTACCCGCATTGCGGTAGTGGTAGCGGCAGCTCCATATGAGCAAGAAAGTTGATGAGAGAGGTAGTGACCCAGCGAGATCACTGGCCACGGTCTGGTTACAAGTAGTGAAGTTGAAAGTTGCATGGTACTTCGAGCAGTAAAGTTACCAGCAGTTAAATCAATGAGCAAGATTCAAACGGAGAAAAGTTCAAAGGCAAATAGATTGAGACTAGCGAGCATTCTGATACTAAGTCCAAGTGAAGGGGTGTAACGGGAAGTAACAGTAATGGTATGTATGTTGAGTCTTTTTAACATATTCGAGTGCATACAAGATTATTAGGTGAGTCCAGTAGTGAGAAAGAAAATAAACAGGGTATTAACTAAGAGGCGCACAGCGTGTAGTGGCCCCCTTGAGACGCAAGGTAAACCCTGCCATCAATTTAGTAATGGCGGAAGCGAAGTAACTACGCACCAATGGATCTAGACGGATTTGGACGGGACATGAGGGCATTGGCACAAGGATCCGGTAAGGGTTCGTGGCAGAAGTATGGTTCCGCCTTAGTGGAGCAAAAAGGCTATATACTCGGTATAAGGGAATTCTTTGGTTGCTGCCGCAGGCGATGTCTTGATAACTGAGGGTCTTATATAAAAGCGTGTAAGGAATGTAATGACACCACAATTACACTGGGATAAGACTTCTTGCCAGTCCTCGATTAACACGGTCTACGACTTTTCTAGTTTTCATGGTAGATAACGTGTGAGTTCTTGGGAGGCCCGCTAAACCAATTTAGTGATTAACTTAGCTGGAGCTATCTTCAGAAATCTGCTCTTGGAAAACTGAGCCTAGAGTAGACTGTCTAGGCTGGGAACTGGGTGTACGTGGATAGATTTGTCTAGGAAAGATCCTTCTAGACAATAATCTGGGTGTGAAATAGATTGGCCTAGGAATGAATCTTCTAGGCAGTAGACTTGGGAACTTGGGTAGATTTGTCTAGGAATGAACCTTCTAGACAATAGACTTGGGCACTTGAATAGATTGGCCTAGGAATGATCCTTCTAGGCACTAGACTTGGGAACTTGGGTAGAGTTGTCTAGGAATGAACCTTCTAGACAATAGACTGAGATAGTATTCTCAAAGATATGAGAATAGAATACGTGGACCAGATAGTGGCTAGTCAAAGATATGAGCTGGAGAGATGTGGTCTCTAATATAACTGACTATTTTCCTAGGTATATCGTATACCTAGCTTTGAAAATAGTATAACAATGGTCTCAAGGGAATTTGTTACCCTGCACTTGATTTAACAATGCTTCAAAGTGACTAACTTTGCAAGCCTTGAGAAATATTTACTCCTGAAATATAGTGACAAGTGGGAGATCCTTTTTTGGGGGGGAGAATGGGCTCTCCTTGTATACATGTAGCATGGGAAAATAGTTATGTAAGCTAATATAGAGAGAACCAATCAAAATATTCATCCAAACTCGAAAGAATAGGAATAAAAGGAAAAGGTGGAGTCATGACATCATATATGACATCATAGTGGAGCAGAATGTTCTAGAAGTGAAATGGAACTGTCCAGAATGAAGTGACATCAGTATGATATCATTATGACATCATCATGATGTCATACCCTGTGGGTACAATTTTATGAAGTGTTTGGGGTGTCAAGGCATCCTAGTAGTAAGAAATAGTAAGGGGAAAATGGAGAAGAAGAGACAAGAATAATAGTACAATGGAAACAGGTGAAACATAGGTTGTTTTTGGTAGGTTTATGTAGGCTTTGAACTTTTCTCTATGGTTTTCTCTAGCCAAAGTGAATAAGCCAAAGGTAAGGCTATACCTAAACCTTTAATCTTCTTCTCACATCAACTAGGTCATTATGTGATTCCCATCTCACATATGACTTTTCTTCAAACAATGCAGATTTGTGAATCAGCAGAAATGTCTGGAAGTGTTTTGAACCAAGGTATGGGTTGACTAGTCTGAGAGCTAAGCTAACAGACATGGTCTTTTGTGGGTCACCTAGCAGTCATGTCCATGCATGATTCCTGTATCATGCAGGACAATGGTAATGAGACGCTTGTCAAAAATGGGGGTTTGACGGTCAGCGTGACTTTGCTCACTACAGTGAGTTGGAAATGAGACACAGGTAATGGATCAATAAGCGGAAGGAAATATACACAGCCGGAATACCAGAGACAGGAGGATTGCTGAAAGGAGGTAGACACAGATGTCCACAAGGGAGTTAGAGTGTGAGAAGTAGGAACTTTCGGATGGGTGATCCGGACAGGATCTGTAGACCAGACAGAAGTAGGATTGATCGGATCTGATTGGATAGCAGATGGAGTTGATATTAGTGTGCTTGACATGACGGGGGATGAGAATGATGGAGAGGTTGAAATGTATGATGATGTTTCAGTCTCAAGCAATGCCTCATCATGAGTATGTTTGCCTCTACTGCCTCTACTGCTGAGGTTATTGGAGGCTACTGCCATTGAGGTGGGAGCACCAGGAATCACAAAACCAGTGGTAATAGGCCCTGTAGTAAGGGAAGGACTGACAGCAGCTGAAGGCTCAGGAGTCAAGGCATCATGTAGCATGATGCTGGCAACAGTAAGATGAGGTACGTCATCTTGTTGAGTATCAGGTGTGTCGGCAACTACTGGTGAAGCTGTGGTGGCAGATGCTGCATGAAAGGCATGATGGCCCTGAGCACCATGACCATTTGGTAAGATAGCTTGCATCTGTGAGCAGAATGACCAGCCAGCATTGTGGTATTGGTGCATTGTGCCACAGGATTGCTAGTACATCAAAATGTTAGTTGTGATATTGAAATGTGTGTGATATAGGGGCACACTTACACTTGATTGGAGAAATGCATTCCATACCACCCATGCAGCCTCTCCTTCAATTCCAGCTCCCCTCTCACTATCCCAGTGTACACCTGAGAGACTATGATAGGCCTCAATATTACCATACATTTGCTTAAGCTACATGAAGTTGTTATCAGTACAGATCAGTATACATAATGTGTGATGTGCTTACTGACATCCACTTGGTTTTGCAATGTTTTGCAGTCTTGAGGGGCCCTGCAGTAAGCAGATGGGCTTGAGATAGGACTGATGCTGCTGAGCTGAATGTTTGAGACTTGAAGTTGCTGCCATCACCAGCCTCAGAAAGCTTGCTGAATAGAAAGGCAAGGAGGGCATTAGTTTCTTGTGAGTTCCATTGAGCCTTGGGCTCAGGAGATGCTTCTGTAGCCATGAGTAAAGTAGTGAATTGACCACAGATAGAGATAACAGCAACCACTGATGAACATATGATTTGACAAATGTGAGGATCAAAGCACTCCATACTGTATTGTGGTGCTGGCCAGTGGATGACGAAGGTTTGAGCTCCACCTGCCAGAAGGAGGAGGATGCCAAATGAACACACAGCCACAACATCAAATGTTGCAAATATTTGTCAACCTGAACAGACTCTAAACGATTCTCATACATAGCACTTACTACTAGATTATTCAATAAGTCCTGATATACCATCCACCTACTATGTCATGGCTCGGTACACTCCACATTAGCAATGTGCCCAATGGCTGTTACAAGGCTTTCTCCAATACAGGAAGATCCATCAGCAGCATCAACATGCTCGTCAGGCCAAACATGACCCTTCAATCCCCTCTTACTAGCCATACCAGGTTCGGTGCTCTTCGAGTTCTTCCTGCCTTTCTCACTAGCAGATTTTTCAGCTGTGTTTTTACTTGCATTTGCCATGGGATTTTGGCATTAATCAATGGGAGGAGTCGTTTGTTGTTCATTTGTAGTCTGATATTTTCCATTATATGTTTTTTTGGATCATGTATTTAATTCATAATACAAGTACAAATACAAATTTAGACTTGTCAAACCATTCTGAATTTCAGGGCAATTCACAATTCTACTCGATTCTGATGCTCAACAATTGACCTCAGAATCGATGTCCGAATTAGTGATGGAAAAGTCCGGTGTAAAGATACAACCTAGCTTGGGCCGTAGATAAACCACTGCCTAAACTAGTATGTTAGTCTTGCACTCCGTCTAGTCTGCTTCACTTGTAAGAACATGAGCATTCGACCCTAAAGGGGGATGCCTATTTAGTATGGTCAAGTTCGAGTCTAACTTATTTGTGAAACAAGCGTCATGGTCAGTGGCAAGTTGCTGCGGTCAACGATATACTGCCAGAACTAGCGTAGTGAGTAGCAGTGCTACCATCATCGAGATAAGGTCAGTAACAGTAGCGTTGAACAAGCGATGTCGAGCGGTGGTCTCAGCGGTAGCGGTAAGGTTGCGAGCAGTGCAATGAAACAGTAAAGAAGTCCGCGATACTTTCAGCGATAAAGTAGTGGTTCATGGGAAGTTCAGTCAAAGTAACAGTCGAAAGTCCGGCGGTATGCCAGCGGTAACGGAGAACAAGCGTGATGTATTAATGAGCGGTAAGGAAACTTTAAAGACTATGTCCACTACTGGGTAGATCCAGAGCTAGACAATAATTCTGACCTATAGTACGTGCAATGGGGTAAAATCAGGTACTGTATTGTGCGGGGTATGCGGTGCTTATATCCTAATTCGTATGTACTCAGAATACTCTTAGGCGAGATCAGTAGCACTGGAGTGTAGTAACTGCCATAAGTAAACATAGCGCGAGGCGCTGCGGCATGAGGCAACATGTAATAATGCTTGCCATGGAATCAGTGATAACGAACAGAAAACAAACTACGCACCAAATGGAGCTATGTGGACGTGGCAAGGACATGGAAGGACATCGGTTCGTGGAATGTGGTGCAGCAGTCAGTACAGTGTGCGGTAAGCATGGGATGCCGCCGGTACTGCTAAACAGGGTAAGACGGCCATGGACAAGTGTTATCTCCTGTAGACGTGAGACGAGTGTCAAAATATGGGGTTTTAAGCCCAGTGCCAATATGTTTGTTACACTGGTTCGGTCCAATAATGGTCTGGTTCTGGTTCAGCAAGGGTTCGAACCAAATCCAGACTAATAAAAATTTTGTCAAGAAAAATCATATAAACTTAGCTCTTCTCCCTCAAGGTACAAGCCCTTTGCTAGTGCTTAATTCATATGCCCAGTGCACGTCAGCAAATGCTGATATGGCTTGAACATATGTGAATGACACCTGAAGGTGCCAGAATGAGAGGAGTGGAGGTACAGGCAAGAGCAGACACCAGCAGATAAGCTCAGGCAAGTGAAAACGAGTGCAGGCAAGCAGACGAATACAGACAAGTCTATGTGAGTCAAAATGAGTGTAGGCAAGAACCGGTTCTTCAATTCTGCAAGTCCTCGACCCACGGACCAGACCAATGGTTCAGTTCACCATATTGCCTGAACCTTGAACCGGACCCTCAGTCAGGTTCAAACCACAATTCAGAACCAGGACTTCTAAGATAATGGAGTCAGAGTTCAGACTTGCCTGTCATGTCACACTTTGAAAGAAGTCTTTCAATTGATTGTGGTGTAATGAACATATTGGCGCTGGGCTTAAAACCCCATATTTTGACACTCGTCTCATGTCTACAGGAGTTACCACTTGTCCATGGCCATCTTACCCCTTTAGCAGTACCGGCGGCATCCCACACTTACCGCACACCATACCGACTGCTGCACCACATTCCACGAACTGATGTCCTTCCATGTCCTTGCCACGTCCACATAGCTCCATTTGGTGCGTAGTTTGTTTTCTGTTTGTTATCACTGATTCCATGGCAAGCATTATTACATGTTGCCTCATGCCGCAGCGCCTCGCGCTATGTTTACTTATGGCAGTTACTACACTCCAGCGCTACTGATCTCGCCTAAGAGTATTCCGAGTACATATGAATTAGGATATAAGCACCGCGTACCCCACACAATACAGTACCTGATTTTACCCCATTGCATGTACTATAGGTCAGAATTATTGTCTAGCTCTGGATCTACCCAGTAGTGGACATAGTCTTTAAAGTTTCCTTATCGCTCGTTAATACATCACGCTCGTTCTCCGTTACTGCTGGCATACCGCTGGACTTTCGACTGTTACTTTGACTGAACTTCCCATGAACCACTACTTTACCACTAAAAGTATCGCAGACTTCTTTACTGTTTCATTGCACCGCTCGCAACCTTACCGCTACCGCTGAGACCACCACTTGACATCGCTCGCTCAATGCTACTGTTACTGACCTTATCTCGATGATGGTAGCACCGCTACTCACGACGCTAGTTCCGGCAGTATCATCGCTGACCACAGCAACTTACCGCAGACCTCGACGCTTGTTTCGCAAATAAGTTAGACTCAAACCTGACCATACTGAATAGGCATCCCCCTTTAGGGTCGAACGCTCTTGTTCTTACAAGTGAAGCAGACTAGACAGAGCGCAAGACTAACATACTAGCTTAGGCAGTGGTTTATCTACATCCCAAGCTAGGTTGTATCTTTACAGCGGCCATGCTTCTTCATGCCCAGTAAGAACTGGTTATGTGTTACGAACTGGGGTAGCATCACCAGCGACAGTGCAAAGACACAGACAGTCTGCTGGGAAGTTCTACAATGTCCAAAGGAGGACAAGGCAAGAGTACAAGGAACGCATTCCGAGTACGATCATGGGTTCGGCCTCAAAGATGGATCTAAGAGGTTCTTTGAGAATAGAGACTAAGACTAAGGAGTGCTTAGACTTAGAGACGATTCAAGACGACTTAGGTTGGAGGCCTAAGCAAAGGATATTCCAGGTAAAACCCAGTAAGATTAAAGTAAAGTATCAAGCATAATACAACATGCTTAAATAGGTCAATATGTGCGCATGGACGAAGAGAGACATGAGAATGTAAGTGCATATCCAAAGAAGGAAGGCAACTATAGTACAGATGCGTTGAGCATATGAGTCAGAGTCACATTATGTAATATACAAGTTAAAGGAGACAAGGAAAAATGAATAGGGGCACGTATGACTGTAACATTACCCCTGTTTTACATGTAAAGTCACCAACTTTACTCGTCTTGATTAGCGTAGTAAATGGGATCATTGCTATACTCATAGTCCTCATCAAGGACTGACCCACTCCTCATGTATGCGGCTTCTTCAGCACCAGCATGTCGTTTTGAATCTCGCCTTTTTGCCGCTTGAGTTCGCTCATCACTGAGCTGTTGTTCCCAAGAACGAAGCGCTTTGTAGAACCCGTCGTCTTTCCATGTTAACGCAAATGGAAGAGTCCCGACTCTTTGGGGACAGTAGATAGAAAGATGGGTAGGAGCATGTCGCAGGCAAATTTGGCATTGGTAGTCGGGGCAATTCTTTTGCCGATGCCCAGTGATACCACAGACTCAACACTTCATATTATCATCAGTGTTAGAGGTAGACATGCGTAAAGGTGATGGCGAAATAATGGGTTTGGGACTAGTGGATCTGGCGCACTTCTTCCCCTTCCGTCGCGCCATACAACTTAAAGCGAAAGCATTGTCGCATCTGAGCTGCGCTTGTTGTTTAGTAGTGAGAGTGTATGCTGATGTTGGAAGATCAGGAGTAGTTGCTCGTTCAGCAACTGCAAGGTGTTCGTTAGAGGAAGAAGGGGATGTTATGCCAAAGTCCTTTACAGACTGGCGAGACAGGATCCATTAGGCCAAATGATGATGGAATAGACGTGGAAGGATGAATATGGAGGTTGCAGAGTCGAGGGCCAAGTGCTACCAGCTCAGCAACAGGGACTCCTAATATTTTTGTGGCCTCACACTGTTCTTCTGTGCAAGGTTCGTATAACCATGCGGGGTGGTCATGGGTGATTGTGACAGAGGGCGATGAAGTTGGTTGTTCAATAGGAGATGGGGTTCGTGGTGAAGCGAGGTCCGCTTGTGTTTGCTGTAAATCGGTAATGGCTTCTTCGACTAAGTTTCTGGCTGCTCTTGTTTCAACGACCGATTGCTGAATAGTTTCGACGACCGCGTTGGTGAGCTGTCCAATCTCCTGGACAGCAGTATATAAGCCAGCAAAGGCATCAAGATTAGAATAAATGTGCGAAGAAGAGGGTGGAGGGATAGGAAGTGGGTCCGTATCTCTTTGTGGAGAGGGAGGTCGAGCAACACCTGCTCAGCGTTTGGCCACGATGTGAATAGCTTCTTCAACATCGCTCTTAAAAGAATGGGGAAGCAACAGCATTGCATAAGAACAAATATGTTTTTGTAGATGTAAGATGCGTTGGCGATACGTAATTTCTGTGGTTTCATTGATGTTGGTTTCAATGAGGGCGGCGGTGCGGATGATGTTGACGAGGAGTAAAGCAGGAAAGGCACCTCTTGCGGTGAGGATTTGTTACAATCGTACGTGCCCCTATTCATTTTCCCTTTGTTTCCTTACTTGTATGACATGTCACATGACTTTGCCTTATATGCTCAACGTATCTGTACAAACACATGCCTTCCTTATTAGGATATGCAGTTACATTCTCACGATTACTTGGTCTGTGCGCACATATTAGCCTATTTAAGCACAGTGTACTTGTAGTAGATTCCTTACTTTAATCTTACTGGGTTTTACCTGGAATCTCCTTCACTTAGGTCTCCAACCTAAGTCGTCTTGAATCATCTCTAAGTCTAAGCACTCCTTAGCCTTAGTCTCTATTCTCGCAGAACCTCTTAGACTTGTCTTTGAGGCCGAACCCTTGATCGTACTCGGAACGCGTTCCTTGTACTTTCACCTTATCCTCTTTTGGGTATTGTAGAACCTCCCAGCAGACTGTCTGTGTCTTTTCATTGTCGCTGGTGACGCCACCCCAGTTCATAACAGGATTCTCTCAATTTCAAGAGCATGTCCTTCGCATAGAAGGGTGGCTTCGATGTAGGAGGTGTTGTCGATTTCAGTGGCAAGGGTTCTGTAGTTTTCTGCATTGGAGTCGGAGTCATTGTTGACAATAGTGACGAGGGTGATGTATGCAGTGGGAAAAGACATTTCGAACGGTGTTAGTTGATCAAGTGCTTTGTGCGATTTGATTGACTGAAGAGTAATCAGAGGGAATGTTGCTTCTTATAAGCATTCAAGATTCGAGTGGAGTTCTTCAAGTTCTTTTCTGGGAGCCACTCATTATCTCCCGAAGAATATCCTTTCCAGGAAACAAGATATCGTCGGCGAATGCCGATTCCTTTGTGAGAAAGAATTGCTTCTACTTCATATTCTTCTTCTTCTTCGATGATGTCAGGTGGTGGTTCGGGGAAGTTCGGGCCATGTACATCTGTTTTGCTATGGGATGATAAGACAGAAGCATGGAAAGTGGGATGAATTTTCCATTGTGGAGGGAGTTTGAGCGTGAATGTGATGGGTGATAAGACATCGATGATCGGGAAAGGTCTGTATCGCTTTGGCGCAAGTTTCCGCGATGGGAGTTTGAGTCTAAGATTAGTAGCAGATAGCCAGACCTTATCTTCGATCTTCCATGGAGTGTACTTTTCTCCTTGGGATCGTTCGGCCATTGTTTGCATCGCAATATTATGGCAGGCGATTGCTTCTTCTCTTATCTTCTGCAGGGATTGTACTCGATCTTCTGCTGCGGGGACAGATGAATCGGGGATCAGATGAGGGATAGCACGTGGTTCGTATCCCATCATTAGATAGAAGGGTGATGCATTCCTTGCATCATGTTTTCAGTGGTTGTGGACAAATTCGGCGATTGGTAGATGTTCTATCCGATCTTCAGGATTATTGCGGCAATAGATACGCAGGTATGTTTCTAGTTCTTGATTGAGCCTCTCAGTTTGACCACCAGTTTGAGGATGATAAGCCATAGATGGGGCGATGACGTAGTCGAGGAGTCAGGCAAGCTCCTTGGAGAAGCGAGATAGGAATTGCGGACCTCGATCCGAGATGACTTTGTCATGGAGTCCAAATCGACGGTAGACGTGTTTCAAGAATAGTTTGGCGATGCCTTCAGAAGTGATGGTTTTAAGACAAGGGATAATAATTACCCCCTTCGTAAGGCCATGGTCTACCACGACCATGATACTGTCAAAGCCTCCAGAAACAGGGAGGTCAGTGATAAGATCAACAGAGACCTGAGAAAAGGGTCGAGTCGCAGACGAGGGGATCGGGGCAAGCGGGGGGTGAACAGGATGTGTATCTGCTTTCATTTGCTGACAAAGGGTGCAACCCTCCACATATTTCCGAATATAAGAGCCCATAGCGGGCCACCAGGCTTCCCGTTTTATGAGTTCTTCAGTTTTGAATCTACCGGGATGTCCCGCGGTGGGGTGATCATGATATCTTTTCAGGATATCGGGACAATGGCTGGTGGAATGTAGGCACGATTCTTAAAATAGAGGATGTTCTCCTCAATCTTCCAATCAGAGAGTGCCGACTTCATAGGTGGAAGGCATACGCCATCAAGAGCATCAGATGCTATCTTGAAGACAGGGTTGTCGAGGGGGTCAGAGGATGACAAAACATCCTTCAGGTCGGTGTCAATAAGACGAACGAATAGAGCGTCAGGGAGGAGAGTCTGGTACTCGTTATCATCTTTGCTGGAGTCGTAGTCGGGCCGGCGAGATAGTGCATCAGGTACTGCCAATTTGGTACCTGCAATGTGATGCAGTTCAATGTCGTAAATAGACAAAATCAGTTGCCAACGTGCTTGGCAACGGGTAAGCTTCTGTGTACTTCTAAAGTACAGAAGGTTCTTGTGGTCGGTGAATACCAGGACGGGGTGTGGGTTTCCTTCAAGATAATGACGCCATTCATTCAATGCCCGGATTATGGCAGGGAGTTCGCGATCAAAGATCTGGTAATTACATTCTGCTGGGTTCAGAGATTGTGAGAGATAGGCACATGGGTGATAAACACCATTCTCATCAGTCTGTAAGAGAACTCCGCCAGTTGCTACAAGTGAAGCGTCGGTAGCAATAGCGAATTGTCAAGAAGGATCAGGGTTACAAAGTACCGGTTGGGATGTGAAACATTGTTTTAGTTCTTCAAAGGTGTCCATACATTCGGTTGACCAATCAAAGGCCTTATCTTTCTTTGTTAATTCGATAAGGGGTCAGGCAATGTCAGAGTAGTGGGAAATGAACGTGCGGTAGAAGTTGCAGAAACCGAGGAATGACCGGACTTCTTTTACAGATTTCGGTGTTGGCCATTCAGCGATTCCCTTGGTTTTGGCGGTATCCATAGCAACTTGTCCGGGGCGAATTATCATTCCGAGGTATTCCACTTCTTCTGCATCAAAGGTGCATTTCTCCGGTTTCAGGAACAAATGTTCTTTTGTATTTTCATCAAAACCCGTCTTGTTCATTCGCAGTGTTCTGCCATGGTTGTAGAGAAAATCAGGATATCATCCATGTAGATAACCATCCATCCTTCATTGATTTCCTGTTGGAAGGTACGGTTCATGTATGCTTGGAAAGTTGCTGGGGAATTACAAAGGCCAAAGAACATGACGTTTGGTTCAAAGAGGCCGAATTCCGTAGTAAATGCTGCTTTCCATCGATCGTCAGGGTGGATGTGAATGTTATTATAACCGGACCAAATATCCATTTTTGGAAAGAACTGTGCATTGTGAAGGCGTGCGACAAGGGAAATGGGGAGTGGGAGCGGATAAGCATTCTTGACTGTCCAATCATTGATGTAGCGGTAATCTTGACAGGGACGCAATTCTCCACTCTTCTTTCCCACAAAGAAGAAGCCACTAGCTTGGGGTGACTTCGATTCTGAGATGAAACCTTTCGCAACGTTTTCATTGATGAACATTTTGATGGCAGCGCGTTCTTTTTCTGATAGCGGGTAAACCTTAGATGTGCGAGGGATGAAACTGGGTTTAGTATCGATCCAATGATCGATACCGGGGCGTTCGGGGGGTAGTTTGTTTAGTCCGTCTTTCGCAAAGACATCTGCAAAATCATGCAAATATTCTGGGACCAATTCTTCAAAGGGTTTCTTTTTTTTTCCTTCTCGTCTGTGGCGAATTCTTGAGCTTTGTGACTGTATTTTGGAAGTTGTTCGAGTCGGGAAGTTCCATCTCGTGTGAGGGGTGTATCCATGGATACTTCTTCAATAATTCTCATGCTAACTCCATCGGTGTCATACTCCACAAGGAACTCTCCATCTCCAAGCTCGTAAGAGGAAATTTCATGTACTTCTGGTGCATGCCAGACATCTTGCATAGTGTTGAATTGGTCATCATCCTCCGTTGGAATTAACGAGGGCATGGGTTCTTCTTCATCAGGGATTTCTTCTTCTGCTTTTCTCTTCCCATACTTCTGTTCTTCTATTGGCCATTGCTCAATAGGTTCTGGTCCGGTCCAATACTTGGGTTCGGATTCGTTATTGTGCTTTTCTGCGCGAGGAATTGGTGACACTGCTTGCGGCAGTTGTACACGGGGAGTGGGGTCTATAGTACGTGGCATTCGTACTTCCGGTTCGGGATCTTTAGGAATTGGAGAGATGATGAGGGATCTCGGAAGTTGTGAATGTTGCCATTTCTTGGGATGGCAATGGAAGACCGAGGGTAGCCTGTTCTTCTTTTGATCGCTATCTATGTCGATCTCAATTTCTTCTGATTTCATTGTTTGAGGGAGGGCGAGTGTTTCAGTGGCCCAATCTATACTTGGGTTCATTGCGCGTAACCACGGAATTCCCAGAAGGATTTGATCTCTTCTTCCTAGTTGAGTGATATTAAATTTTCCATACATGGTTCATTCGTCAATTTTGACCACTAGGAGACAGTAGTGCGTGATCGGTTTTCCTTTGATAAGAGTTCCATCTGCCATAGTAACTCGAAATGGTGTTTTGAGTTTTCATCGTGTGATTTAATGGAGTTTCACAAACTCTTCGGAAATGAATGTTCCTGCTGCGCCTGAATCAATAACAGTGGTGGTGTCGTCAGATTTTAAGCAAGTATGCGAGTGGAGGGTGATAGGGACGCAAAGTTCTTTTCTTTCACCTACAGCACGTACAAGTATTAGTAATACATTTGGGGAAACATACGTCGAATCTTTGTTCCTCCAATTCAAAAATCCTCCACAAGCCGCCTTACAGTTTCTTCTTTTGTTGCGGAGCATGACGTGCTCGTAACGCTTGAAGACGGTGGTGGGAGTTGTCGATGGAAACACATTGCAATACAACATCACAGAATACTTCTGAGACATCTCCTGGTGCGAAAAGCTTGGTAAGGATACCCAGATTGAGGCCATCTTGGAAGAATTGAATCTTGGTTGCATCATCAGTGATGTGGGCCTTGGCTGCAAGTGTCTCAAAGTCGGCGATGTAGGTATGGAAATCACTGCTTCCTTGTTTGAGGTCCCTGAGTTTTGTTAGTGCAGTTCCTTTGGTATCCACTGGCTCGAAAGCTTCTTTGAAACTTTTCATAAAATCCTGCAACGTCCCATAACCAACTTTTTGTCCAGAGGTATCGGTTGACTGAGCATGAGCAAGGAATTGCTCTTTCCAAGATTTGGCGTTTTTCTCGGTCATGAAGGATGTAATGAAAATGATCTTCTGCTTATCAGTGGTGTAAAGCTTTTCGTTGATATCGAAGCACAGATTGCATGATTGGATGAATTCGTGAGAGTTGTCGTGATCTCCATCAAAACCGGTTGGGAGACCGATTTTGTATTCGAATTCTTTGGTGGTCGTCATGATGGTGATTCGTCTGGTGAGTTATACTTTCTCGGTGCCTACACGCGCTGTCTTGCTGTCTGTTAGGGCTTATCAGGGTTCAGGGTCGAAGACTGGGTAGTCGACAATCAAGATGACTTTAATCTTTTGTTACGAACTGGGGTAGCATCACCAGCGACAGTGCAAAGACACAGACAGTCTGCTGGGAAGTTCTACAATGTCCAAAGGAGGACAAGGCAAGAGTACAAGGAACGCGTTCCGAGTACGATCACGGGTTCGGCCTCAAAGATGGATCTAAGAGGTTCTACGAGAATAGAGACTAAGACTAAGGAGTGCTTAGACTTAGAGACGATTCAAGACGACTTAGGTTGGAGGCCTAAGCAAAGGATATTCCAGGTAAAACCCAGTAAGATTAAAGTAAAGTATCAAGCATAATACAACGTGCTTAAATAGGTCAATATGTGCGCACGGACGAAGAGAGACATGAGAATGTAAGTGTTACAGTCGTACGTGCCTCTATTCATTCTCTCCTTGTTTTCTTACTTGTATATCATGTCACATGACTCTGACTCATATGCTCAACGCATCTGTACTATAGTTGCCTTCCTTATTGGGATACGCACTTACATTCTCACATCTTTCTTGGTCCGTGCGCACATATTGGTCTATTTAAGCACGTTGTACTTGTAGTAGATTCTTTACTTTAATCTTACTGGGTTTTACCTGGAATATCCTTCACTTAGGTCTCCAACCTAAGTCATCTTGAATCGTCTCTAAGTCTAAGCACTCCTTAGCCTTAGTCTCTATTCTCGTAGAACCTCTTAGACTTGTCTTTGAGGCCGAACCCTTGATTGTACTTGGAACACATTCCTTGTACTTTCACCTTGTCCTCTTCTGGACATTGTAGAACTTCCCAGTAGACCGTCAGTGTCTTTTCACTGTCGCTGGTGACACCACCCCAGTTCATAACAGTAAGTGTGTATCCAAAGAAGGAAGGCAACTATAGTACAGATGCGTTGAGCATATGAGTCAGAGTCACATTATGTAATATACAAGTTGTAGGAGACAAAGAAAAATGAATAGGGGCACGTACGACTGTAACATTATGACGGGAAAGGACTATATGTGTTGGGATGTGTTGATAAAAGTGGTCGCAAAGAAAATACCAGCAGAGCACATTCCGGTTATAAAGTGGGACAACCCACACATTTTCATT
Source organism: Suillus spraguei (assembly GCA_016800925.1). Taxonomy (NCBI): domain Eukaryota; kingdom Fungi; phylum Basidiomycota; class Agaricomycetes; order Boletales; family Suillaceae; genus Suillus; species Suillus spraguei. The sequence continues at coordinate 5,282 of JABCPU010000042.1, read as the reverse complement.
ATGTTGGTGCAAGATCCCTAATGCCCTCTTTTTTTTTACGCAAACACATTAGAATCATGTAGGAGCACACAGCCGAACCACCGCGGTATTGTATTAGAATGTGCTCTAATAGTCTTAGATATGATTTTATTGTGTATTGCATGTGTTTCACTCACATTTGGAAATATGCACAGGTAGGATTAAATGTGATATTATTGTACACCGTGAGCATTGAAATATAAAAACACAGCTACAAAAACATAATGAAAACATGTCGACAGTGGGTGTGTCAAGGTATTAAAAGTGCATTGGAAAGAGTTCGTGGGTAGAGCTATCAAAACTTGAATGCATGCGACCTAGAGGAGTAGGGGAAGTCTAACAAGACTGAATGCAAAACATGCGTCCAAATGGGGGGAGTCTAATGCAATGTACTGTCATAAACTGTCTTGTCCCAAGTGTTGTTGGTAACCTGCACATGTCAGAAATACAACTGGCATAGCGGATATATTACTCACTAGCTCTGCTGCTTTGTCATCATATTTCTGACATTTACCATGAATGCTATCATAGCACATATAAAATAGTGATAAAACAACTTACCTTGCACTGGTCCGCAGTGAGATCTCCATAATAAACACAAAATTCTTCTGTCGTCTTCTTGCTCTCAACTTGCTTGAGCCAATGATGCATGCATAGATTACTAGAGACTCATGAGTAGTGTGATTGGTGCAATAAGGATCTATGCACCATCCATTTCTAGTCGGGCTCGGATGCATCTTACCTTTGTTGACTTTGCTGCCCTTCCCATTTGCAACATCGCTAGCCTTGTCCTTCATCACTGTCGAGCCAGGAGCTGAAAGAATTGGAGGAGGATCAATAGAGGGTGGGAGAGGTGGTATCAGCGTGCCAACAGCAGCTAGAGTGAGTGTGCTACTGGTATCGAAGCACATTCAAGTAATTTATGATTGAAAAAACAGCAAAAAAAATGTACAGTGGATTTGTCATATTGATCTTAATGATTGGCTGTGGCGTGATACTGTTACAGTTGTACGTACACCTATTCATTTTCTTGTCTCCATTACCTTGTATATTACATAACAGGACTTCGACTCACATGCTCAACACATCTGTACTATAGTTGCCTTCCTTGTTTGGATACGCACTGATATTCTCCCACTTCTCTTGGTCCGTGTGCACATATTGGCCTATTTAAGCACATTGTATTATGCTTGTATACCTTACTTTAATCTTACTGGGTTTTACCTCGAATATCGTTCGCTTAGGCCTCCAACCTAAGTCGTCTTGAGTCGTCTCTAAGTCTAAGCACTCCTTAGCCTTAGTCTCTATTCTTGCAGAACCTCTTAGACTTGTCTTTGAGGACGAACCCTTGATAGTACTTGGAACGTGTTCCTTGTACTCTTACTTTGTCCTCTTTTGGACATTGTAGAACTTCCCAGCGGACCGTCTGTGTCTTTTCACTGTCGCTGGTGACGCCACCCCAGTTCGTAACAGATACAAGGTGCTACCAGTGATGGAGAAATATTCTCCTTCTCCATTGTTACAGCGACCATGTCTGTGGTACTAGGTACTGGCAGAGGGGTACTTGGCTTATCTGCTGTGGTTGGCAAAATTTGAACTGACATTGGGGAAGCTGCTATGTCAGGCAACTTTGCAGATGGTATGATGTCCAGTAAATTAAGTGATTGTAGGATTAATATGATTGGAGATGGTGGCACTAGCAGTGAGTGTGGAGATGGTGCTTGAGAAGGAGTGGGACTTGGACTACGAGAGAGCAGCACATGCTCGCCAACAGGATCAACTACAGAGGATAGTTAGTAGGATGACATGTTAGACTAAAATCACACCTTTTATTATTTTCTTGGCAGTGTCAGATTTGAAAGAGTTCTTTGACTGCTTATGTTTCTTGCCCTGTGCATTAAAAGAACACCCACTACTCTCCTCCTCCTCCTCCTCCTCCTCCTCCTCCTCCTCATCATCATCATCGTTGTCATTGATGTTCTTCTTCTTCCAGTCTCCATTGTCATCAATGTGGTTTCGTCACCATGCAGAATATGAGGTGCTCATGAGATAATCAAGCTTCTAACCATCGTCAGCAAACTTAAACAATGGATATGATTTCTCCGTCAGGGTGTGAATGATTTGTCTTGTGGTTGCAGATGCTTTACCCCATGTCTTTGGTGCAAGTTTGCATCTCACGAGCTCTGCCCAAGTGCCACAAAGCAGCTTCCGAATTCCCTTAATCATTGTGTTTGTAAGTGGGTCGCCATTTTCATCCTCAAGGTATGGTAATTTTCCACGGTTGGCTCAATGGCCATCAGGAGAATCCAGCCACACTACAAAGTCTTTGTTGGTCCAAAATTGAACATCTGGATGAGTTAGGCAGGTAGGCTGGTTAGCAACAGCTTGTACTGGAGAAATCATGGAATTGAGCTTGAGGTCTGTGTCTGTTTGTGGTAGCCGAATGGCACTTGTGACCTGTTGAAACATTGATCTAAAAAATGACCAGTTCAAACAAATGAAGACTTGCTGGTGAATGTATACTTGAGTGTGTCACACTCACTAGTCAATTTGACTACTTGCAGCTCTAACACCTTGCAGCATTCATGCAGGGCTAGAATTTGCTGATTCTCTGGCATATATGTGCCCTAAAAAGATATTTATGAGTTCAGGAATAAACCATGGAAGAATTACCTGTGGGAACCATGGTGTAATTGAATTTGTGAAAGGCTCCTCTGGTAATGGCATAGGAAGACCAGGAGATAGGGGGGAAGGGGTGTATCCTCCCCAATGTGAATCCTGTTGATTATTAGGCTGCATAGCATGAAAGAAAGACCTGCTGTTAAGAAGAGAGCTCCCATTGTCACTGGATGGAAACATGGTTGACAATATGATAGTAAGAGTCTAAGAAACAGACTTTGACATATAGCAAGGCCAATGATATCATGTCAAAACTCCGCTGGACTTTCCCAGCCAGACTCTAACCAAGTTCTACCAACTTGGCAACCACTGTGACGAGCAAACTCACGCTGAGCTTGAAACAGCATATTTTTGTATAGGTGTCAACCAGCAATCATTATCCTTACCTCTCGGCTTCACCATCCCTTGCAGTGATGTTTTACCATGCATTACCCCTATCTAATGGTATCGTTCCACACTCCAGAAGCCTTGTTGCAGCTTAACAGCTGTACTGTGGCAACTTTCCCATGAAGCGGTGAACTTCGGCAATCTCCATGAAACCATTAGGCATCCACAAGCAAGATTTACTGTCTGTCCTATGTCCATCCAGTCTCACCGGTACATGATGTTTTGTAAACTGAAGTGCAGTCTTATTACATGTCTGCTGCATGTTTATCCTATCCCTTCCATCTCCATAGCTATTCCTTTCATATAAAATTCCTAGGTACCTGTACTCATTCCTTACTTCCCTCCTATAGTACACACGGTACTTAGGAATAGTCACCACTACTGTCTCTACTGAATAAAGTCCTTTACTGAAGTCACTGTCTCTCTAAGAATTGCTTTACTGCTGCATGCACTACCACTTTTACCGCTTTCCCATGTTTCACCGCTACACTACTGCTTGTTTTACCGCAGAAGTTCCCACGCTTACTGCTGTTTTACTGCTCATACTACTGTAGTTTTACTGTTCACGCTACCGCTTGCCTACCACATTCCCACACTTACTGCTAGTTTTACCGCAAGTTTCCCATGGACTGGAGGTCACCACTAGCATCTCGCTACCTCCAACGGCATTCTTGCACCACAGGTTGGGCATCATCAAACTATATTAACTTAGCATTCCCTTCAGGTTCGAACGTTCTTGCCTTCGCAAGTGTTACAGTTGTACATGCCCCTATTCATGTTCTCTTTGTTTCCTTTACTTGTATATTACATAAGGTGACTCTGACTCATATGCTCAATGCATCTGTACAATAGTTGCCTTCCTTCTTTGGATACGCACTTACATTCTCACAACTCTCTTGATCTGTGCGCACATACTGACCTATTTAAGCTGTTACGAACTGGGGTGGCGTCACCAGCGACAGTGAAAAGACACTGACGGTCTGCTGGGAGGTTCTTACAATGTCCAGAAGAGGACAAGGTGAAAGTACAAGGAACGTGTTCCAAGTACGATCAAGGGTTCGGCCTCAAAGACAAGTCTAAGAGGTTCTACAAGAATAGAGACTAAGGCTAAGGAGTGCTTAGACTTAGAGACGATTCAAGACGACTTAGGTTGGAGGCCTAAGTGAAGGAGATTCTAGGTAAAACCCAGTAAGATTAAAGTAAAGAATCTACTACAAGTACAATGTGCTTAAATAGGCCAATATGTGCGCACGGACCAAGAGAGACGTGGGAACATAAGTGCGTATCCAAATAAGGAAGGCAACTATAGTACAGATGCGTTGAGCATATGAGTCAGAGTCTTGTTATGTAATACAAAGAGTAAATGAAGTAGAAAAATGAATAGGGGCACGTACAATTGTAACATTACACCTTTTTTACACGTAAAGTCACTGACTTTAGTCATCCTGATTCTCATAGTAAACGGGGTCATCACTATACTCGTAGTTCTCGTCAGCAAAGGACCCGCTCCTCATATACGCGGCTTCTTCAAGGCCGGCGCATCGTTTAGAGTCCCTTCTTTTCTCTGCTTGAATTCGTTCATCGTCAAGTTGTTGCTCCCAAGAATGAAGTGTGTCGTAGAATCCATCATCCTTCCAGGTTAACGTAAAAGGAGGTGGTCCGACTCGCCGGGGGCAATAAATGGATAGATGAGTAGGCAACCAATATCTGCAAACCTTGCACTGATATTCCGCACAATTCTTTTGACGATGTCCAAGCAGCCCACAGACACGACATTTCATGTTTTCGTCGGGATTGGAAATGGATTTACATAATGGCGATGGAGAAATGATGGGCGTGGGACTAGTGGATCTGGCGCGCTTCTTTCCCTTATTCTTTCTCATATGTTTCAAGGCAAGGGTGTTGGTGCATCTAAGTTGCGCCTGTTGAGCAGGGGAAAGAGCGTATGCTGATGCGGGAAGATCAGGGGTGGTGCCTCGTTTGGCAATCTCAAAGGGTTCATCAGAGGAGGAAGGGGAAGTGGTGCCAAAATCTTTTACTAAGATTGGCGAGACAGGATCCATAGGACCAAATGAAGACGGAATAGACATAGGAGGGTGAATGCAAAGATCACGAAGTCGAGGGCCGAGCGCGATTAATTCAGCGGTAGGGATTCCTAACCTTTCTGCGGCCTCACATTCACATATTACAGTTGAACT